>JBBPDJ010000019.1:3476632-3516434 GCA_037974625.1 Cucumis cinereus | reverse complement strand
CATTTTTGACATTTCCAAACTTCCTCACCTACATTTGACAATAATTATTAAAAAAACATTATTAAAAAAAAAAATTCTTTTTTTTATGAAAGAAAAACTATAATTTTGTATTATAAAAAAAATGGTTATCAATGTGCCTAAAATTTTCAAACGTATTGGAATTTGGTAACTATCGTGGAGAGGAAGTTGTGGTGTGTCACAATGTTTCTTAGGATTAATGGTCAAACTGTGAACTATATGAATTTGAATTTAGAAGTTTTAGCCAAGGAAAGCTGTTTCATTAATCTTTCAAACAAACTATTATTTGCTAGCTAGGCCTTAAATTACTCATAAAAAATATATATATATATATATATATAAAATACTATAGAAAAGTATTTTCATTGTTTGATTCTACTTAGTTTTATAGTCTATACTTCATCCGGGATATCGGTCTATTTGTATATCAAAATATCCTATTTTGGATATCTACTTTAGACACGTGTGATATAGCTATTTTGATATAAACCCTAAACCCTAACGAGGATAGGAATGGCTTCCTTGTTCCCATCTCTTTCTCTATTTCATTCTCTATCCAACAAATTTTTTCATTTAGGTAGGGATTCTTCACGAGGAACTTGCAACGTTCGAGTTTTTTAAGAGATTTTTTTTTGTTTAATTTGTTTTAGGAAAAAAATCAATGAAGTGATTTATGAAGAAAATTAGTTTTTAATTAAATAATATAGTTAATTATCCCCTATTAATTCTCATATAAATAGTTAGTTCCTTATGAATCATCCTTTAGAGGGGTCAGGTCAATCCCTGAAACATTCCTTAAACATTTTTAATGAAACAAAATAGAAAATTTTTTCATATTAAGTCATTTAATTATCCCTAAGTAAGAGAATAAAACTGTTTAAACATATCAAATTATACATACATAAAGGTTTAAAGTTATTCAAACATATCCACATCTATGTATTGATGTGGTACACAAGTCCTCATTTTTTTTCTTAAATCACCAAAATATCTTATTTTACTTGAGATGTTGTTTCTACTTAACATTTTAATGGATTTGATATTGATGTGAGGAGTGAATCGATATTTCTATTATATCGTTGAGAAATTTATTGAAACATAAAAATAATAAACATATATATTTCGAGTTTCTTACCCATTATTGTCATCAAATCGACATTTCTACCATTGGACTTCTCTCTTGCTCTTCTTTTGTCTTGCTCTCCATCATCTGACCTATTGCTTTTATCAATGAAGCAGGGATCGGGATGAGGGTGCTATGAGGGTGTCCATCTAGTGGACCTACTGATCAAATACACGTATCTTTTTTTTTAAATAATAAACTTATTAGATTCTTTAAATCCCGTTTGGTAACCATTTCAATTTTTGTTTTTTTACTTTTTTTTTCTTTTTTAAAATTTTGTTTATTAAAAACAAAAACCATATACGTTTGGTAACTGATTTTGTTTTCTGTTTTTTTAAAAACAAAATGTATTTTTCATTTTAAATTTTCCTTCATAATTTTTTAAAAAAGTTTCTTATTAAAAAAAACAAAAAAGTGAATCAATTATCAAAACACCTATTTTTTAAAAATTAATTTTCAAAAACAAAAAACAGTTACCAAACAAAATCTGAAAAATAATAAATTGTTTATTTATAAATCTATTCTTTTAATTTTTTATTTTTATAATTCTTCCACAAATATCTATCGACATCAACAATTTAGCCATATTTCTATTGACATTTTTGTAAAATTAAAATATCAACATTTTCGACTACATTCGTGTAGTAAACTTTACTTATATATAAACAATATCGATCTTTTTCTTATCTAACCAATATAAAATTTTGCTTGCCTCTTAACACCTAGTGACATAGAGGAAATGAGGGTGTAGTGACTTATGGTGTATTTAGTTTAACTTCCGAAATGTTTAAATTTGAGAAAAAAAATAATTTTAAAAAAAGTTGGAATGTTTGACAACCACACTCAAAATAACTCTTCGAAAAACTAGAAACGTAATCAAGATCACATATACAAATATTAGTACCAATGCTGTAACACACTGTTCACAACAATACATATAAAACCAAGGTATAACCACACATGAGCAGCACATGAATTGGTAATCCAAAGTTCGGTGAAATCCGCCCACATCGGGGGCAATATGCCCAAAAAAGATAAGTCTACTAATGTAAAGTAGTAAAGGTATATAAAGTTGTGTACTTATCTATAAAGATACAACAATTATAGTGACACTTAAAGTTTGGCTTCTTGAAATAACATTTAGGCTTCTCCTAAATGTAAGACTTCTTTCTAATCTTATTTAGGCTCCCTCTAAGTAATCGTACATTTGCAGATGAGCACTTAGACTTCCTTAAGTGGTAAGACCTCTACTCACCACGTAGAATTCATCTTTCTTTCTTTGAGTAAAGCTCACCCCACTCTATACTTTGATGTAAACCCAATCAATATCCTCTAAACGAAAACTGGTGAGATATAAACAAACAATCTTCACCTAAAAAAGTCACACGGTTGCAATTTCGAACGATTTATGATGTAGCAACAACCAAAAATCTTATATCATACAAAATTGCCATCCTAGAAGATACAACCACAACCCTTAAATATGCAACAGAAACCGAAAAGAAAAATCCTAAGAAATTCTCTTATTTTCATAGAAAAGGTAAGTGAAATTTTCTTAATCTGAGTGTCGAGCTATTTTCGAATTCACAGCAACTGGGAGTCAATTTGAACATAATTCAACTATATTGTCAATTTGGGCACTCAAAGCATACAAGTTCCTCTACAAGTTTTAAACCCTTGTGTATCACCATACTTACTGTCCATGGGGAGCAATGTCATATCAGTATCACTCCACGCCGATCCACATACCTCTTGGCTGATGCTTGAACTATATCCTCTATCATATTCCCTACTCCACAAAATCACTCCCCCAAATTTTGAATTGCGTTTAAGCTCCGGTAACACTCGATTTCTCACCACATCAGGAGGAATATATCCCGAAATTGCCACTATTGGAGCCGCTGGCAATGCCACAAACACTTTGCCTGCATTAATTTCTGTCCACTTACTCCAGCTAGCCAGCAAATTATCAAGACTGCCGTGCGAGTAGTCGCAAGGGGGATTGTTGTAAAACAGAACCCAAACGTAATCAAACACTCCTGTGTTGATAGCAGACTGTAGATTCGCATCAGGGAAGGGACATTCTGGAGCAGCAGATAAGTAAAGTTTACTCTTACTCTGTTCCTTGTATTTCATCAACGCTTTAGCAAGCTTATCTCTATTCTTTGATGACGGATCCCATGCGGCAACGAAGTCAATACCGTCCAATACGGCGTCACCTAAAGGACGGGAAGTTGATTCGCCGCCGAGGAAATTGTTCCATAAGTACAAGGCGTCGTTGGTGGCATCATCATCGTTGGTGGAATTCAGAGTATAGCTACCGGCACCGCCGCCAATGGAGAGAAAAACCTTGATGCCCAAGGCTTGACATGACTTGATTTCTTTGCTTAATTTAGTACAGTCGCCGGTGGTTGGATCACAGTGGCCGGGTAAATAAAGCGATCCATTTCGACGTGTATGAAATGAATTGAGATAGGCTATGATGAGGATTTGGTAATTGCCGGTGGCGCAAGTATAAATGAGGGTGGTTTCGTTCTGACCCTGTCCCCAGTAAACTCCGATGTCGAGGCCATGGCAGCTGGTCATGGTGGAGACGATGAACAGAGAGAAACAGAGTAAACGTAGCAACGCCATTTTTGGGGAGATTAATGATTAATATCCAACACCAACACCGTTGAAATTTGGGAAATATAGTGGAGACTTGAGAATTTGATAAGCAGCTGGTTCGTCTTCTAATTACTTGACCGAGTTAGCAATCTAGAATACACATTTTTTATACGATGATGATGAATGCTATTTGAATTATTCTAAAATCTCATTTTGAAAGTTACCTCACTTGTTTTAAAAAATTCTCTTTCTATTTTTAAATTATGTTTGGAAGATGTTTTTTTTTTTTTTTTTTTTTAATTTTTTTAAAAAATTGCTCCTAGAACCACCTCCGATTACAAACTCCGACAAAAATCAATTTCGACCATCACCTTCACACGACTAACTTTGGGCCTCCAAAAACCACCTTCGACTACGAACTTTGACAACCAACTCCAGTATCAGCTTCATGCGGCCAACTTAATTCTTCTAAAACTAATGATTGTTAGAGTTGGTTGTATGGTCGTTGATTATATAAATGACCATGGTATAAATGTAATATTTTTTTTGAAGAAATTTGTAAAATTAATTAATGAGTGTTATGAATATTTGGAAAAGTATATATGTACTCGAAAAGTATGTAACAAAATAACAAGAAAAAAGGACCATAAAATAGAGATTTTATTCCTGAAAAAAAATTTGTGGCAAAAATTAGTGAAAAATGAAGATTTGTTCTCTCGTGATCCTCCAAATAATTGAAAGTAGAATTGTTGAACAAATGTTCAACTATGACGATGGAGGTTCAATTAAAAAAATCATGACAAAGGAAAAATACAGAGCTAAGAAGAAGGAGGAAAAGAAGAAGAATATGATGATGGTGATATTCATGTAGAAAAATTAGAAATCACAAGTTACCTTCAAGAATATAGTACGTTAATTGTGGTTCATTAAAAAAAGAAAAAAATAAATAAAAATTAGTTGCAATTCATATTTATTCAAACAAAGATGGATTTGAATTATTTGATAAAAAACTTCGAAACAAAAACAATAATCACCGCAATATCTTAACTCAGTGCCCCAAACAATCTGTTGTACAGTGATCAATAAGTAATAAATGTGTTTTTATAGATAAGTCAGGTTCGTATAAAATATGATTAAAGCAATCAATTTTTTTCCCTCTTTCGATGCTAAAATGTGATCAAGAGTGGTTAAAATAAATCAAAAACCACTTCTTAACTTATCACAAAACTATCTAAAATATGCCCATTTTAGTTACAGAGCAGTTATTTAAATACAAAAAACGAAAGAGAAAACTGAAGGAAGTTGCTGTGATTTCAGGTAAACATGGCAGGATATCAAAGTGAGATTTGGAGAGCATGAGGAGTGCCACATATCACATAAAAAGAGATGAAGTAAAAAGATGAAGGTGAGTTAATGAGCTGTTTTACTTGTATACAGAGAGAGTAGCCCATTTTTTAAATATGGCTAAGTTCCACTTTAATCATTTGGAAAAAAAACAAGATGTTCATGTAAAAATTGTATAGATTTAATGTGGAAGCCATTAGAAGGTGTAAAACGATATTTATTCACATATCAAATATCTCTCCTGCTTATAGTCAATGAGTACATCATAGAGAATCAGTGGACTTATCTCGAGAATTTGACAGTCACGAACTCGATTCAGTAAAAGGCGATGGATTAAGTATTTCAAGGGTAATGCAATTGAAGAACATGATCAACAAGTCGCAAACAACAATGAATATATTTAGTTCTTAGCGAGGTAATTAAGAATTTTTTAAAGTTTAAGTTTCGTTTTTATTTCTTTTTCTTAACAAGATTTGGTACAAAAAAAGGAAGGAGTTTAGTTCGAACCTACCTCCTTTCCTTTTTTGAATTTTGCTGCTATTCTTTGCTTGAGTTTGTTTATAAACAATGTTAAGGGTAAAGATAGTCTGATGAGACTTCATCGGATGATTGCATTGAAGAAGAGGGCAATAGATTATAGAAAAGAAAGAATGAAAAAAAAAATAGAAATAAAAAAGTAACGAAATTCTTGATTGCATCAGGAATCCCATTTTGTTTAAATACAAATCCCAATATTTTTGTAGTGTCTATACATATAACTATTATGGTTCATATCGTGTCGACAAAGAATCTAGCGACACGAAGAAGGAGGAAAAGAAGAAAAAAACCAAAGCGCACTAGTGATCGATAGAACCAAAAATGTGCTACTTAATCTCACTTAATTCAAGATCGTTTTATAATATTACGTTTCTATTTGGCTATATCTTGTAGGCATCGAGTAATTCAAGGATAGAATTTGATGTTTAATGTCAATATGGTGCTTAAATAGACGAAAACGAAGACATGATGCATCAACTAGGACAAAACATGAAGAGAATGCCATACTTGGCCTCTGCCTTGCAGCGCCGCAGCATCCTACAATGCTATAAGGCAGTAGCATCATTATTCAGAAAATGCACACAACGTCTCAGTACCCCCGAAGTTCATCAGCATGAGGAATTCCATTATCGTCGTGGTTCCATAACGATTCCTTAAATAGGAAGTTTACCGCCTAAATCAAACGATGTTTGATTTCAACCGCTCCTACTTCCAATTCTCTCTCTACTTTCTACTCTCCTTTAGATCTATTTATGCACTTTAACATTTCTCCATTGCTCGACATGTCGAGAATGGACTAAGGTAACAATTTTTAGCTTGGGTTCTTAGGATTTCATTATATTTCTTGGCATTTGTGAGGGTTTGAATTAAATTATCGTATCGTCAGTTCTAAATTCTATTTTGGGTGACAGTTATTCATATTGTGGACGCTTGTAAACTATATGATGTTTGCTTTAATTATTCACCATAACTTTTCTTAAAGCTTAATGCAATTAGGTTGATTTGAATTGTAGTTTGATTCTTACGACGATTTAATTAGCTTATCTACTTAAATTGGTAGGGTGAACACAATGAATTCCATTTAGTAATGAAAACCCCATAAACAAATAACTCGAATAGAATGAATCTGGTTAATCCAAGCGAGACTCTTTATAATATTAAATTAAAAAATATCAACTAATACCTTCCCTACATTCATCTTAAAAATGTAATATTAAATTAAATTGGAATAGGTTATCACAGATTTGAAAGCTCACAAGTTCCTTTACAAGTTCTAAACCCTTGCGCACCACCGAACTTACTGCCCATGGGGAGCATCGCCATATCACTCATGGAATCACTACTCCTGGCAAATCCACATACGTTTGGGTTGATGCTTGAACTATATCCTCTATCATATTCCCTAGACCACAAAATCACTCCCCCAAATTTTGAACTGCGTTTAAGCTCCGGTAACAATTGATTTCTGAACACATCAGGAGGAATATATCCTGAAGTAGGTGACACTTCTAGATCCGCTGGCAATACCACAAACATTTGGCGTGCATTAACTTCCGTCCACTTATTCCAACTATCCAACAAATTCTCAAGACTGTCGTCTGAGTAATCGCAATCGGGATTGCTGTAAAACTGAACCCAAACGTAATCAATGACTCCTGTGTTGAGAGCAGGCTGTATATTCTCATTAGGGAAGGGACATTCTGGAGAAGTAGATAAGTAAATTCTACTCTTACTCTGTTCATTGTATTTCATCAACGCTCTAGCAACCGTAGCTAAGTTATCTCTATCATTTGTTGATAGTTCCCATGTGTAAGCGAAGTCGATGCCGTCCAATACGGCGTCGCCTAAAGGACGGGAACTTGATTCACCACCCAGGAAATTGTTCCATAAATATAAGGCGTATTTGGTGGCATCAGCGGGGGAATTCAGAGTATAGCCACCGAAAACCCCGCCTATAGATTACAGTGGCTGGCTAAATCAAGCTCCGGAGTTTTGTCCACGGCAAATGAATCGAGGTAGGCTATGCTGACAATGTGGTAATTGCCGGGGGAGCAAGCATCAATCAATCTGCCTTCATAGTCACCCTGTCCCCAGTAAACTCCGACCTGGAGGTTGCTGATGGTGGAGACGACGAAGAGAGAGAAACCGAGTAAAAACAATAACGCCATTTTTGGGGCAGATGATCAAACATCATAGACATTTAATAATGAGCGCAAATTGAAAGTGGAATAATTTGGAAAATTGTTTTTCAAATTACTGGAAAAGTTTCCAGCTTGCTTTCTAAAAAGTAAAATCGGTTTCACTGATTTGTGATGATGATCTTTGAAGTTTGAATACACGTTTTTAGTGGGCGATTTATTGGACTTATCGTTCAAAAATAATTTCTTAATTATTCATAATTATCGATC
Source organism: Cucumis cinereus (assembly GCA_037974625.1). Classification (NCBI taxonomy): domain Eukaryota; kingdom Viridiplantae; phylum Streptophyta; class Magnoliopsida; order Cucurbitales; family Cucurbitaceae; genus Cucumis; species Cucumis cinereus. The sequence goes on along the minus strand of JBBPDJ010000019.1, from coordinate 3,508,397 downwards.
TCCACATTATTTAATTATATTATTATTCAAACACTTTGATTTTCGTTCTATGGTATTAGTTTTTAATTCTAAAAATTCGAGTCATAGATTATGTTTACCAAATTCTTTAATCTTGTCATACCATTCCAATCAAGGGTTGACTTATAATATTTTTTTGGAAGTCTGAGAAAAGTGTTTTATGTTTGTTGTGGAATTGAAGGACATGAAAAACATGACAGATGACTAAATTCACATCCATGACCACAAAAAGTTAATTAGTGTTGTTGTTTCTCCCTCAGATTTATATTTATTTAATGTACGAGTTTTCTTCATATTTCAAATCTAAAACTAAGAAGAGAAAATGATTAGTAATCATAGAAAACTCGACAGTCTTGATACACTATTAATATACAGTTGATACACGGTTGATATTCACTTTGATACATTTGTTACACTTGATATCCTTTTAATAGGCATTTGATACATTTGATATAACACTTGGTGCACATTTGATACACACCTGATATACTTGATATACAATCGATATATATATCAAATATTTGAATTTATGATAAAATATTTTAAAATTTTGTTAAAGGATTGAGAAAAGATATATTTATTGTAAAAATATAAACCACAAACACAAACTATTATAACTCAAACTAACTAATCTATACTCCCAAACACAAACTATTATAACACAACTATAACTACTCACTCATTGTCCCAAAGTCCTCTAAAAAAAGTGTGTTTCACATTTTTTTGGTTTTAAAGTTAATATAGATTAACTTATTTACAAAAATGTCATATTGTTTTATTTACCAAAATGTCATTATGTGTATTTACTTAATTTTCATTAAATTAAAAATCATTAATATTTTGTCATTTTATGTATATCATGTGTATCAGATATATCAAGTGTCTATCAACTATATCAAATATATCACTTGTATTGGACTTATTTTCTTTTGTCGTATCTGCAAAATAGAGAAATCGTGTAACAAACTTGTAAATACTTAAACTCAAATTGTCATCCACTACAATTTTCCACATAATGAAGAGTAATGGTGGATGGACAACATTGACGTTGAAGAAATCATATGAGAATATCAAATGTCCTTTGGTACCTACAATTGGTTAGAAATATCACAAATATACATAAAATGGGGGACACATTATAGAGTCGAAATCAGAAGAAGTAAAGTAGTTACTATAGAAAAATGCTACAGAAGAAACAGTTAAGGCAATTTTGATCCACAGTTTTGACGACACTATCAACAACTGCAATATAATTTCGACATCAAGCTTACTTTTATGGTTGTCGTCACAGTGTTTAGTGTATATATAATCGACAAGCCTCATCGGAGAAGTGATTTCGGCTACAATCCGAGGTTGGATTGGTTGGAAGTGAGAGAGACACCCGTTTTGAAAAGGAAAAATGAAAATGGAAGGGCTTAGATCAGAAAATAGGAAAGCAGAGAGAAAAATATGAGATTGTTGTGTTGTTTGTTGTAGTTTCGAATCCCTATGTATTGCTCTTGAGAAGGGAAGAAATAAGTGACAAAAATGAAAAAAGATAAATAAAGAGCAAAGTGATATCTACTTGAAAAGCACTTAAAATTAATCCATTTTGTACATTTTTGTTCTAGCTGACTGAGTTTAGCTTTGCCTTAGCAACTGGGTAAAGTGGGTCCATTTTATTTTCTGTTCTTCAATAACTCAGACAAGATAATAGAGCAGTTTTGTTGTATTGAGTGGGAAGAAAGGATTACATTCATCCAAGGTTTAAAATACAACATATATAGCAATATTTTTTTTAAAATTACAAATATAGTAAAATCTATCAAAGTTTATTGATGATAAAAATCTATCTGGTATATCATTGATTAAAGTATATCACAAATAGGCTTTACTATATTCGGTTTTTTTCTTTCAAAATGTTTCTATACACTTGATTATTATCCCTAAAATTGCTACACTGTAATTATCTATAATTTTTTTTCTATTTTTCACTAATATTTACCTTGGATTCCTATCCTTTTAATTACTTTTCGAGAAAGAAAAAAATATTAATGAAATTGTTTGTTTGTTTGTTTTTTTTTTTCAACAATATATGTTGAAATTATGACAGTATCCAAAAGATTTTTTAAATTTAATCTATTATCATTACTTTAAGATAAACCTCATTATACATTAATAAAGTAATGAGAATATAATCTGTATCACATCATTTCAACTTTGTCTTTAAAATTAGTAAAAAGAAAGTGATTTCAAAGTAAAGTTTGCACTAATTTAAAGTGGAGGATTTATAATACAAAAGATGTAAAGCATTATATTTGACATTATATGGTCCTAAAGTTAAAAGGATATAAATTAAACGTCGTTTTAATTAAGTAAAGTAGATTAAAAAAAAAAATAAAAAATAGAGTCACTAAAATATTAGCATATAATAAAAGTTATAATTGGCCTTGGAGTATTCTAATCTTGAGATATAAGATTGTTATGTTATGAGTTATATCAGTGGGTTAGGGTTCACTTTTTGGTAATTATTCTTTTAGTAGGTAATGAAACAAGCAATCTCTTCTTCCATATTTGAATTGAAAGTGCTTCTAAAATAAGTAATTCTTGCTTCTTTTTTGGATGTTGTTCTTTTAAAACTCATCAATTTAAATAACACAACAACACAGAGGAACACTTTATTTGACTGCCTTATTGAAGATTTGTTCCGGTGCTTATGGTTGAAATGAAATGATCCTACTTTCAAAAAAGGTGGAAAGTCTTCTAGTCACATTTGACAAGATATTCTTAATTTTGCTGCTCTTTGGTGCTCCAAAAATTCTTTTTTTTTTTTTTTTGTAATTATACCATCGCTTAACTGACATGTGATTTTGTAATCAATTCACAATTTTCTGAGCTTCTCTCTAGCTCGCTTTGTACTTTTCTATCGATTAATGACTTCACTTTTTGTCTAGGGGCATGATGATGGTGCTATAGATGTGTCAACCTAGTTGAGATGTCTTGGTGCACCATTTGATCCCTCTTGCTTTATGATTTTTTTTTTCAAAAAATAAAAAATAAAAAAAACATTTGAGAAATGAAAAATATTTTAAAAGACAAAACTTCTAAAATATTTATAAATATAGCAAAATATCACAATCTATCTGTGATAGATAACGATAGGCTACTATTTGTGTCTATCTTGATACAAATAGACCAAACAATAGTTTATCTTAATAAAAATATCACAATTTGTAATGAACAATTTCCTTTTCTCGAGATGTTTGTGCTAATGACCCACTTTTAGCTCTCTAATGATTAATGATCCAACCTCAAACGAGTGAAAGATAATTTGTTTTTCAATGTCCCAGATTGGATAAATATGAGAAGATGTCCCAGATTCAAGAATACAAGCATCATCATAATGTGAATGTTCATTCACACGGGGGCTAGATCTCCTTTAGAATCGACCTCAACTTTTTGGAGATCAATCTCAAATTGTGCAAAAAAGGTAGAAAGCCTCCTTTTCTTGCTACCTTTTTCTCTTAGGACACTCAGTTTAACATTTTTTTTACTATGTAATGACACATGCCATCAGATTTAGGACCCTTGGACTTCGAGGATTCATGATTCTGGTTCCACTTTTGCTTACCAAAGTTCTTGTATCCCTTGCTCCCTATAGAAGCTAACCCTAATGTCTAACTATCTGTACCTAAATAGCTTGCATGCTAAACAGAACTCTGTCTCTAGTAAGCAGTGTGGACTTCACTTCTTCTATAGTTATAGCTTCTTTTCCTAATATAAGAGTCAACGATATTATTCTCATACGACAAAAGGGCAAAGACGATCATCATCAATCTCAATCTCTACGTTACACATACCTAACAAAATTTTATTTAATTGATCTAGGTGATCCCGAAGAGACAGACCTTCACGAATACTTAGACAATACAAGCGTTGCTTCAGAAGCAACTTTTTTGTTAAAGCCTTCATCATGTAGAAACTTTTCCACTTTAACAAAGACGAGTACCAACGGAATTTTTTTTATTTGTGACCTCGCCGATGACATCATCAGCCAAACAAAACATGATTATCAAAATGGACCTTCTCCTCTAGAGTTTGCCATTCTTAGTCAGACGCGACCACGACTACCTTCTTCAAGTTATCAGTCAACGACTTCAATTTTCACGCTTACGAGACACTATGTTGATTTGGTCATAGACTGAGTGTTTCTCCCTGTGAATTTGTCAATTTTTATGTTTATGAGACTTCTTAAAGTCGAACAAATAAAAATTTCAAACCCTAAAAATTAGTCTCTACTGCTATTTTGTTACAAAATTGCCAAATAAAGTATATAAAAATTGTACAATAGCGGAGACTCGACACACATATTAATTACGTGGTTCACTAAGCAACGTAGTACCTACGTCCATAAATAACAATTTTATTAAAGAGAATGTTATATAATAGATAATAATTGATATCTCTAGTGTTGAAGAGTTTATATAATGTATACCCTAAGGTTAAAATCGTTAATTATAAAATGTAAATAATTAAATATTAAACTCTCTTAACTTGTCATTCGAAATATTAGATAACAGATTCGAGACAATAAAAAACTCACGGACACAAATTTCCCAATGAGCTTATGTTAAAGGATTATTATTAAACTTAATTAAAAGTTCAAACTCTAATATGAGATATATTTGACCGTTTTCAATAGTCTTCAAGCTATTACACCCTTTGACATCGACAAAATTGTGATAACCAAGAGCCAAGAATCAAATTACGTAGTAGTGGTGGAGTAATCATTTTCTGAAATTAAAAGATTACAATTCATTGGATTTTTTTAAAACATTTATTAAATTGACATCATCCCATTCGTTGGTTGTGCTTTGTAAGGAAGCATGCTGTTCTTTACTCAAGAGTCCAGACACTTAAGGAATAATGAGAATCACTTTGACAACAAGAAGCAATTTCTACTTCTATATATATGGTGAAAAAAAAGAGAAGTTATCACTGATTTAATTCATACAAAAATGAGATATATGTCCCTTTCTAAAAAGCACAAGGAAACATCAGCTGTCTGTGTTTAAGGCAAGAATAGATTCCAAGCAGCTGCTTTAGCCAATGTATGGTCATTCTTAAGCCAAAAACATAGCCAAGGGAAACTTGAAGCTTGTAGCGGATCTTTGTTCTAGGGTTTCTCTCTCCCTAACTTAAAACAAAACACATGTCAAATTTTTTTAAGTTGTCTTCGTTGGGAGTTAAAGAAGATGTTTCTGCGAGTGCTTTTGGAATGACCAAAACTACTTTTTACATGATATGTAAAATCACTTTCCTTCAAAGGAAATCAATTTTGTAACAAGACTCAAGTTTCACTTAAACCCTCTGCCGAATCTTTGGTCTAATAATGAAGTACCCATTTTCTAAGAAAAACAAAAAAAATAGATCCCATAGATATCGATTCAACCTTGGATTGTATCAATTTAAACCCTAAATTTAAAATTGTATCAATTTATAAATCTTAAAGCTTGGAGATTGTATCAATTTAAACTTTGAACTTTTGTTAATATATCAATTTAAATTTTAAACTTTCTTAAAGAATATTCAAATAAAACATTATGGAGAGTTTAAATCGATACACTTATGAAAATTCAAAGTTTAAGTGTTGATACAATTATTAGTTTAAGATTCAACTGACACAATCCAAAATTTAAGGGTATAAATTGATATTTGTCATATATTTTATTGAATTATTTCCTCATCTAAATAATGATCTAGATTAGTGAAATTATATGTACAACAAAACTATATATATATTTTTTAATTCATAGAGATTTAATCTTGGATTATAGACTAATTAAATTGGAGAGTTTGTATTTTTACATAAAGATAGCCTCATAGATTATGATTTTCAGACTAATGCATCAAGAACTTAAGAACTTATCTTTAGCATATGATTCATACCTTGATATTTTTTTAGAAGAAAAATTCAAGGAGCTAGTGTGCGACATTTTTATTTATTATTTTCTATTATTATTCTTTGAGAAGAAAGGTGAGAGAATTTTGTTTGCTTAAGAGAATATTCAAATCATTCGATCTTTTTCTTCCAGAAATGAGAAAATTTTAACTTTACTAGTAAATAGGATGAAAAAAGAAAATTATTATAAATGACAAAACTGCGAAATTTTTTTTAATAAAATATAGTAAATTTTCAAATTATATAAATGATAGATATGATAGACTTCTATAAATGTTTATCAATGCACTGATAGACGTTTATTAATGATAGACATTGATATTTTGCTTTATTAGTTGTATATTAAAAGTTACAAAGTATAACAAATTTTTAGATTCTATCAATGTCAGACACTGATAGAGTCTATCATTGATAGAATCTTAATTTTTTTTAAAGGATCTAAGGATATAAAACAAGTTGAAAGGGTTTATGTTGATTTTTTCGGATAGTTTTCACTCTTGCAAGTGGATGACGACGAACAAAATAACATAAACATAACTGCTCATAAGGGGAGGTATAAAAAATGTCAGAGTCATAAGGTGTCATATTCGAATACTCATAATCATATACCTAAAACGTTACACACCAACACTTTTTGTAGTTCCTTGATTATCATGAAAACCAAATTGTTTAGAAGAGATTAACTAAATTAGGTACATCTTCTCATTCAAAACAATTAAAAAGTGATGAAGAAGAAAAACAATACAATATAATATAAGTACAAGGGAAGATAGCATATAGTTTTCATTCTATTCTTTAACCAAATTTGAATCATAGTTATACCATATTCTATTCTTTGGAATGAAGCTGTAGATTTCAAGAGTTCTCTTTACTATTGTCTCTTCATTCACATTCTTTATAAAACCTATAAATAGAAAACAAAAATCAAACACACAACCAAAATTAACCATTCTTTTTTTCTCTCTCTCTCTCTCTACATTTGGTTTCTTTTGTGCACCCATGTCTTTTCTACCGCCCAAGAAACTAACCACCTCACTTGTTCATCCCATATTGCAAAACCTCAAGGAGGGGTTAAGCCTCGATCACTTCTCGGACGATGTCGTTACAAATCATATTTACACGAAACACCGTGAGGATGATAAAATCAAAATCGATATCGATAGTTATATCTTATTGGTTGAAAGCATCATTATAACAGCGGATCGAATCACCGATAGTGTTTCTCGAGTAATAAAAACAACCCTTTCTATATACTTTGAATAGTGGTTTGAAATGATTTGTAAGTTCTTCAAATTATAAGTGTGAGAAAGTCATTCCAAACCTGCTAAATAAAAAAGATTCAATCAAATAACTGAGGATTTTAATTAATTATTTTTTTTTTTGTTGGAAAAGTTGATAAATTGTAATTTGTTTGGATTGCAGGTAATCGAAGGGCGTATAGCATTTAGTGGCGACTCTTATGCTGCTTCACTCAATCTACCTCTTTGTACACTACATCGTATCTCTAGTGAGGTCATTAACTAAAACCTTTTCTCTTTTCTTTTTGACAAATTATAGAGAATTAATTACAAAACCTCATTTGATATAGATTATCTTTGGAATGTTTTCAAATGTCGAAAATGAGTCCATATGTTTTCGAGGATAGCAAAATTTTACCGTCTATCAGTAAAAGATAGTGACATTTTACTACATTTATTAATATTTTCAACAGTTTTGTTATTTAAAATAATTATTCTCACATTTTTTTTTTGTTTTTTTGTTTTTTGGATAAAAGTGACTAATTTCATATTCATCTATAAGTTTCACTTTATCTAAATATAATATTTTTCTTTTCCATATATCTTTCATGAAAAATCAATAATAGGGCCAAAATTTCTCTGTTTTATTTGATAATGATCAATTTTGTCGACCACTGAGATGAAGGTGCTATGAATATGCATGTCAACCTAATTAAGATGTTTGAATATACCTCTAGTTATCTTTATGATTAAAGGAATTCAAATATATTTATTATAAGTAGAATGAAAATCTAATAAAAAATTGTAAGTTAACAAAGCATATACATTTTAAAAAATAAGAGAAAATTACTAAATAGAACATAATTTTCATAAAAGAATAATTGGATTGAATAATAAACAGTTGGGATGCAAAGCAGCAGGGATTGAAAAAGCACATGAGACAACAATGGAAATTCTCAACATACTAACAACCTATCCATGGGAAGCAAAAGCAATTCTTAGTCTTGCAGCATTTGCAATGGATTATGGAGATTTATGGCATCTCAACCATTACTTCAAAACAGATCCACTTGCTAAAACGTTGGCCATAATCAAGCAAGTCCCTGAGTTGAAAAAGCACTTGGACACACCCAAATATCGACAAGTGTTTCTTAGCCAAAAGTGCTTAATTTATGGCTGTATGAAAGCCATCAAATATATGAAAGAGATTAAGGATTTTTCTAAGTATGATACGAAGGAAATTACTGAGTTGTCTTCTGCCATTCGCCAAATTCCTTTGTTTACTTATTGGGTTATACATATTATTGTTGCTGCAAGGACAGAAATTTCTTTGTGTTTGACACGGACTCAGTAAGCATTCAAACTTAAATGTTTCTTGAAAATGCGTTAACTCTCTGGTTTCGTTTGACAATCATTCGCTTGATTTTAAAAAACCAAATGATTATAAAAAGTGAAGTCCTACCTTTTAGTTTTTAGATTCTGAAAATTAAACTTATAAACCAAACTTCCGTTTGTTAAGTTTCTTTCTTTTGTTATCGGTTTCTATCCAAATAAAAAAATTGGAAGAAGGATAATGTTTTTAATGTTAATTATTATTACCATTATTGTTTGAATTTGACTATTATTTTAAAAATTGTGAATGATATAGCTACAGAAATTTGGGAGGAAGAAATTGTTTAAAATTGGGAAGTGCCAATTTTAAGGTTAATTTTCAAAAATAAAGAACAAAATAGGTATCAATGATTACTTAAATTTTTGCACCCCATTAACCTCCATGATACCTTTTATGCATTATTAGCAAAGTTGTTTTAATATGAAATAACTAATTAAGATTGCAATATAATTAATCACAGGGGCCAATCACAGAAGTATTTGAATGAGTTGACAGAGAAGATCAGTTCCATACTATCCATACTTGAAACACATCTTCAAATCATACGACAACAACAAGGTCAATATTTTTTGTTTTATATATTATATAATTCCACAAGTAATTTTATTCATATTATTTCAGCTTTTTATTTATATATATATATATTATATAAAGAGAATAAAATTAGTCTCTAGTCTGGTCCGTGTTCCCTAGTCGGTGTGTACGTACTCATCCCATGTCTCATATTCCATGCAACTTTTTTTTTTGGGGGGTTAAAAAAAGCACTTAGAGAATTCGTGCTTATGTTGTTTGCATGTTAACCTAACAATTATTATTATTATTACTATTATTTTGCAATACAGAAGAAATTGACCTATATAAATGGTTGGTGGATCACATTGATAACTTTCCAACTGAACTACCTTTGGTTCTGTCAAAGTTGATTGAGGGAAAGAATGAAGCTAGGCCTTTCATAGATGGCACAACTAAAAGAAAGGTCAACATCCTTTTTAGTCATTTAGGTCTCATTTAACTAAGTTTCTTTTTCTTAATATTTTATAGACTGAATTTGTTTACCAATCACTTCTTTATTTAATTTCTTTTAATGTTAAACTATAATAAGATGTGATTTCAGTTTTGATATTATTTAACAAGTTGGTTTAAATGATACAGGTCAACATTGAAAATGCTTTGAGGAGGAAAAAAGTGGTATTAGTAATATCTGGATTAAACATATCAGAAGAAGATATCAAAGCACTTCATTTGGTTTATGATGAATTGGGTAGAGAGGATAAATACAAAATCGTTTGGATTCCAATTATCAATCCAAATGAACCATATGAAGAAAATAGAAGAAGGTATGAGTATGTAATATCTAAAATGCCATGGTATATAGTGCAATTTACTACAAAAATTGCAGGATGGAGATTTTTAGAAGAAAATTGGCAACTAAGAGATGATCCATTAGTAGTTGTTCTTGATTCAACTTCAAAAGTAGAATTCACAAATGCAATCCATTTAATCAGAGTTTGGGGATCTGAGGTTGTTCCCTTCTCCAATAGAAAAATTGACATTTTATTGGAAAAGAATTGGCCAGAATCTACTGTCCTGAAATTTACTGACCATCCAAGGTTGCATAATTGGGTAAGTAAAATTTCCTTTCCAATCTTATATTTAATTCGGTCGATATAAACTTTTAATTTCATCAAATTAGACGATAAAAAATAAATCTAAATTTATTTATTTTTCGTCATATGAGCTTTTAGGGAAAAAGTGAATGTATAGACCATTGAGGATTAGTTCTTTGCTTTGTTTTCTTTACATTGTTGTTTTGTTTTTAAGAGTGATTTCAAATTCTAAACTAAAGTTTGAAAATGATATATATATATATATATATATATATATATATATAGAAATAGCTAAGGACTTAAAAGTTTACATAGAAAAGATGAAAGCAATAATTTACAAATTACCAGAGAAGAAGCATAATTTTTAAAATTAAAAAACTAAAATATTAATGTCGCCTTTGGTAACTAGTCTTTGAAATTTAAAGCCTGTAAACAACTGTTTCAACTATAAATTTCTTAATTTGAAGTGTAATTTTTACCAATGTTTTCAAAAACCAAACCAAGGACAGAAAACTAAAGAGATGAGTTTTTAAGAACATGTTTTCCTTTTTGAAAACATGATGACAATCTAGTAAGAAATAGAGGGAAAATAGGAAAATTCTTTAAAATGATAAAATTGTAGAAAATATTTATGAAATATAGTAAAATTTTAGAATCTATCAATGATAGACACTAATAGACACCAATAGATTCTAAAATTTTGTTATATTTTTTTAAATATTTTTGTTCATTTTGCTATATTTGAAAGTAACCCAAGAAAATAATTATTTTCTTTCGTCTAATAGAAAAATGGAGGAAAAATATACTCAATTTTAGAAAACCAAGAATCAAAGGAGTACAAACCAGCCCTAAATAACCATCAAACAAGATCTAAGTGATATTGAGCCCATTTTAAACAAAATTATAGGAAAATAACTATAAATCATTAATAAAGCGTATTCATGAAAGTTCATGATTTAAATTATAAATATAGTTTTAACAAAGGATTACAAATTGATTTTTTTCTTTTTCATTTAGATCAACCAAGAAAAAAACATCATATTCTATGGAGGAAAAGACCCAAATTGGATCCAACAATTCGAAGAAAAAGTAACGGACATAAAAACGGATCCATGGATAAGAAGCAAAGGAATAACATTCGAGATTGTACGTATAATAAGAGACGATGATCCAAAACTCATGTCTCGTTTTTGGATAACACAATGGGGTTTTTTCATAGTAAAAAGCCAAATAAAAGGATCAAGTGCAAGTGAAACAACAGAAGATATATTGAGATTGATATCATATGAAAACGAAAATGGTTGGGGAATTTTAGCTGTTGGCTCTGAACCTGTTCTTGTTGGTCGTGGGAATTTGATTCTTGCTGTCTTACAAGATTTCAATAAATGGAAACAAATATTAAACATAAAAAGTTTCCCTGATTCTTTCAGAGATTATTTCAATGAACTTTCTTTAAAGACTCATCAATGTGATCGAGTGGTTCTTCCTGGGTTCAGTGGATGGATTCCGATGGTTGTTAATTGTCCTGAATGTCCTCGTTTCATGGATACTGGTATCAGCTTCAAATGTTGCCATGGCCGAACTCGTATTTAAATCAATTATGAATTGAGTACTCTTGTAATAAAATCTATTACCCTTGTAGTTTTTTGATGATATGTGTTGCATTCGGTGTATCATCATTCGTATTTTCTTTTTATTTACCCAACAAATTACTATTATCAGTGTATTTGGTGTTAGAAATGCATGTTCTATAAGTTTACATAAATAAAAAATGTATTTTTCATGTTTAATTTTTAGGTCTTCTTTGGTTAGCTACATGGTTGATTTTTTAAAAATGAAACATATTAAATGCCACTTCCATATTTATCGTTTTTAGGTTTTGGGGATCTCGTGTTTTTATTTAGTCCCTAGGATTCAAAATGTTACACAATGTTTTTGAACTAGTGGGGATAATAAGGGTCAAAATGTTACACAATGATTTGTGGTCGACAACAAAGAGAAGATAAACAAATCACAAGCCTATCTAACCTATTGCTTTTTAGGAGATTAACATACAATTATTATACATTAATCTAAAACATCGAATTGCACAATCGAACATTGGTTGTCAATCAATAACAAGAAAATGTAAATCATAATAATCAACAAATCAAAAGTGAAACCCATAGACAAGAAATATCAACATACTATCAAAAAAACTCCAAAAAATACAATGGGTTCCTCCAAAATCCTCAAAACTAGAAACAACAAAGATCTTACCTTTCCATAATGGTAAAAAAGATAAAGATCCACATCATTTTTGCTTGATTACATAGATAAGATGAAATCAAACCTAAAACCTAATGTCTTATATAGATAGAGGCCGAAAAAACGAAGAAAATGATTGGTCATTTGCCCAAAACGATCAATCAGATCAAAACATATTATCTAAAAATCAAAGCTATGGACTTATATCCGAACGACCGCATTGTCAAAAAGAAAAAAAAAAAAAAGCGGATTCTGCACCTTTTTAATGGCAGTTTCGTAATTTTTACTCTTTTCGCCTAAATACTTTGTTAGGACTTCGAATTGGTCTATTTTAGCTCCATTTTCTTCGTAATGCTCGATTTTATCTTTTAGATGCTCAAAACTTATAAAATAATCAAATAAACAAATAAAATAAAGGAACAACTTTGAATTAAACGGGGCTAGATAACACATTTTCGATTCTGTCAATGACATGAATCAAGAGCCTTGTCTAGCTAGTTAGAAGACATTAAACTTAGTACTTCTTAGGAGACAGCCCAAGTTTATGACCTTTGCACTTCTTAGGCACTCTTATGTTGTTACATTTATTTAAAAAGCAACGTCAAACAGAAAGTACACTCGGGTGGTTCAGCTTTCTTGAAGCCTACATCCACTTGAAGAACCTTGAAGGGATTTTATTCACATGAAAAATAAAATGTAAGTACAGTCGAGAAGTCTATTATTAATCTGTTTTATTGTTAATAGTTGACAGTAGTTGAAAAAGATTTTGTTAAGAGAGGTTAATCTGTTTAGAGGTTGATCACTTTCTGAAGTTGTTGGGCTAGCTGAAAAAAAGATGACCTATTTGGTAAAATTAGTTTAAGATTATCAATATGGATAAACAGAGTTGTCTTTGTTGTGAAAGTCAAATTTTAAGTTCTTTTTTTTGTGTTGAATTGAATATGTGTGGCTTGCACACATTCACATAGGTGCTGAAAAGATTTGACCTTGAAATTGCTTAACAATAGATGTGTTTAATTTGAATGTAACTACTTATGGATTTAACTTGCTTTTCTTAATATAGATGCTTGATTCAGTAGACTAAAGAAAAGAAAAATAAGTTTAGGGTGGTGAAAAGCACATAGAAATTAAAAGTGTTTTATTGGACTTTTATTTTGTGTTTGTTTATGTCTAATATTGTTAGATTTGATGTCACTTACTAGTGAATTTTCAGACTTTACACATTAAAAACGAGATTTGGAGGTCATTATAGATTGAAAACGATCCATTTAGCTATAGAAGAGGCTAAGTCTCCAAAGTAGCTACAGAAGAAAACAAGACCATTTTTCCTAAAGAGAGCATGTCGTGGCGCTCTACGGTGCTACACTCGACATCTTGATAGAGTACAAGCACATGCGTCAAATCATGATATAGTAAAAATGACCTTGGCCGAGTTCGTCTTCACGTAACTAGTTTAATCTTAATCCTTTAGCAATTTAGAAATTATGCTCGTTTTATTTAGAAGATTGAATTACTATACGAATAAAGTAATTAACTAAACTAATAAAGCAATAAATGAGTATCAAAACTTGACTAAAGTGGTTAAGTCTATATTATAATTTGAGATGTGCACTTGCACAATATCAGCAAATCAAAGAAAGGCTACAGAACAATACTCCAATTCAGCGAAATAGTAGACATGTTATAATTACAAAACAAATGTCGATTCGGTACGCACCACGAAGCAGCAAGGAAAATCATATTCCAACCAAAGAGATATCTAGAACTTTGCTACAATTCTTGAATGTCGGCTATCATTCTTTTCTCTCTTCTTTTTAAACGGAAAAACTGTCTCCTCATTATCTGTGTTTTGAGTGATACTTCACAACTTTTGTTGATATCTGTCTTACTAATCGATATATATATATATATATATATATATATATATATATATATTTCTTTTAAATTTACCAAAATCCCAAACTTACTCTCCACTTTAACTCTTTTTAATTTGTTCAGTATAGTATATATGCTTCTATAAAGGGCAAAGATAAGTACATTTGTGTTCTTTATGTTTTTTGGAAAGCAGATGGTCTGTCTACCAAAAATCTCTCCTAAACTTAGGGTTTCTTTTTCCGTACTTTAACAGTAGCCTTTATAAACATAGTATATATAAGTTTTTTTTTTTTTTTTTTTGACAAATTGCATGAATCACTCGTAAAGTATAAGTATGGTGGTTGTCGTATTTATACCATTCAATTTTTAATTGTAAAAATGGAGCACTCAAACTTAAACAAATGATAGAATTGGATTCTTAAACTTATATACTATGTAGACATCGTAGCAATTGTATAAGTTAGATGGTTCATTTTTATCCTTTTGGCAATTTTTACCTCTATAGATTGTTATTAACAGATGATAATAATAATTATAATGCTTACACTAGATAAACTATGCTTATAAGAGGTTTAATATCAAGCATTTGACAAAACCTAAATAAATTAATTAACACTAATACAAAACTGGACTTAATGATTATTAAACTTTGGATTTAATTTTTAAGATATGTGATGAAAAAAACAAATCGAACATATAATCTCGAGGTGAATATGACAAGTTTAGGTTAGTTGCACATTGGGTTTATGCTACACCCTTGTGTAATACTTTTCTACAAATCATCGTCAGATTAGTAAAAGTTGATGATTGTTAGATTCTCTTGTTGGTAATTTTTGTCATAATATATTTAATTGAAGTTTTGATTGATGATTATTGTTATTTCAATTTTTTTCAAACTCAATTTAATTGAAGTAATGTTATTTTATTAATAAAGTCAACTCTGGTTTTCATTTATTAATGAACTTTGTATTAGAATTTAAACTTACATGTCATCATAAAATTATATAAAAATTTAAAAAATTATGACAAATTAAATGATATACTTTATATAAGTTATATAATTGGCATACTTAACAGGACAAGTAAGATATACCATCACAGCCAGATAGAAAATTTTTAAAAAATAATCAAATGAAACAATTCTAATATAATATGAAAAAAAAAAGTGCCACCATGATACATTTAAAATAATGGTTGATCGACGGATTTTTTCATCCAAATCTATATCAAATATTCAACTGAATTGCACATCAAGAGCTAGTCTTAGTGGTAAGTCCGGGTAGAATTCAAGGAACACGTTAGTTTCTCAAGTAACATCATTTCCAATTCGAGGTAACCGGGGGAGGAGGTTTGTTGTTTTGAATCGCAAGACAATAAATTGCATGAAACAAAGAAAATAGGAGATGTGAATCAATTAAAGAAAGCCTAGCTTGGGTTATTCGATCTCTCCCGATTCAAAAAATTTGATCATGGAGCTATCCTAATAAATTAAATTGTCGTCAACCCTAACCAATTTAATTAAAAAAGATAATTAAATTGTTCTAAGCATCTAACTAGTTCAAGTTGATCCAATGAAAAGCATGCAAGATTCAATATGGACTGATTGCATTAAAAATGAGACTCATGTTACGTCGATAGCTTAATTTTCAAGTGCCTAATTAAACTATCAATTTGGTTCAATTCAGAGTGGATTAGAACACTACTAGTTCCAATCAATTAGCAAGCTAATCTAGCCCCTTGCTTATCACAATTTGCGTACTACTTACGATAAAGACTTGCACAACAAATAAAAGCTTAAATTATATATCCCACATACGTCCGACAATATAAATATTATCATTAAAATTATAATTAAACAAATAACAACACAAAGTTTAGTTCAAGCTCTCACAAATTCAATGAAGTTAAGGGAGATCTCTCGAAACCCAAGTTAGAAATTGTACCTTAGCCTGTTCTCAACACGTCGAGCAATTCGGAGATGATAGAATAATGCAAAGACAAAACTAAAAAGTAGAGAAAAATAGAGAGACTTAGTGCAACGGTCGGTTGGAAACAGTACTCTTTTACCCTAGGCGACAAAAAGGGTTTTATAAAATGTAATGGCACCACAACATGCACTAGGGACAATGTCGCTGTGCAGCATGATTTTTTAGGATTTTATGACCCCTACTGCCTTACAGCATCGCGAGGCTGCAAGGCAAAAGTCAAATTGGGTTCTTTGATCCTCGTTCTTGCTTCAGTTGATGTTGTATGACTTCGTATTTTTTCAGTTAAGCTCCAAATCAGTATCAACACTAAATATTACCTTTAAATTGTTCAAAATCTATAACATAGTCAAATAAGATCGTAAAATTATGGAACAATCCTGAATTAAGTAGAGTTAGATAGCATATTTTTGGTGCTATCAATAGTATATTTATTAGGTACATGAATGATATAATTTATATAAAATTATCAGTTGATTGATCGATATATTAAAAAAAAAATATTAGTTATTTTATCTTTATATATTTTACATTTTAGAGAACTATCTCCAGGTATAAATAGAGCCATATAATTTTTTTTTCGCTACCCATCACATTTCTCAATAAAGAAAACAAATATTCTTTTAAAAGAGAAAATGTTTAATTTTGTTATGGATGATAAGTGCTAACAAAAAATAGGGTTATTTTCAAACACAGTAAAATAAACAAAAATATTTACAAACTATAGTAAAATATCATAGTTTATCTACGATGGATCACGATAGATCATGATAGATTACTATATTTGTAAATGTGTTCAAAAATTTTATTATTCAAAATAACTTTTCAAAAAAAAAAAAAATCCTGTTTCATTAATTAAATATGTTTAATTTCAATTTATTAATTTAAATCCTAAACTTGAACATCTAGTTATAAAATTAAATTTCTTTTGAAAAGGAAATAAAACAATTTTGGGTGTGTGTCAAAATTTAGTCAATATTAACACAGACCAAAATTGTTTTATAGGTCCTAAAACTTATAATTTTGTAATAAATTATTTATTGATATTTAATAGAATATGTTGTCATTTTTCTTTTTATTTTTTTCCAAAACGCAATCCAATATAATAAAGTTCTAAGGTTCCTATATGTAATTTTGAACCATGTGTTATGTAGACATGCATGTGAATCATGTTTGAGTAATAATCTAAAATGTCTATATAATATATAAGCAGTTGAACTATCGACACTCATTTAAGGGATCGACAGTTAACATTTCGCTCGACGAGAACTACCAACACTCATTTAAGGTAGTCGGGAGATAACCCTTCCGTCGATGGCATATTTTTGGGGCATCTCTCGACGACATAGTAAGAGCATAGACAGAAGTGTGTGTTCGTCAACGTTATGTGATCACTGCATTGACAAAACTTTTAAATGAAATAAAAAGAGGAGGAACCGCCGACAAGTTCAGAAGAATTATTAGGAGAAAGGTGAAATGTCGACGTCTATATTTTCCCTAACATCTTTTCATTTCGTCGACATATGTGTTTTTTCTTGCTATATGTAGCCCAACTAATTTACATATATATTCTTGATCTTAGAAGTTGGAATCTCAATCACAATCTCCATAAATTGAAGTAATAAAAATTTAAAATATATATATTTTTAAAAATCTAAAGTTAGTGTTAAATTTTGTAAATAAAAGATAAAGAGGTAGTAATATAGTCAAATTTGGGGGCACTAACTCCAAATTGACGTGGTGGACTATTATAGCTCACTTCATATTAGGGACACAAACTATAATATATAGTACTGGTGTATACAACTATTTATAACTTACAATTCACTGTAGTAAATATTATTTCAAAATCCTCCTGGCTACAGTATTTACTATTTTTCTACCCTCCTCTCTTTTTTCACTTTTCAATGTATTTATTATTTTTTATCTAGGTAAAAACAGTTTTCACCGTAAATATAACCTACAACTTTAAGCATAACTATTACAACTTACAATTATTATAACCACTAACTATAGCAATCAAGTTGTACATTTCAAACTCACATAGCAGGTATTAACTCCATCAAGTGAACTATTGAAAGAAAATAAGAAAAAAGAAAAACACAATGTATAAAATTTGACTTTGTAGAATTTCTTTTCAGAATTTGATTTGTAGGTATTCGTGTGATGGAAGGCATGATGGCCCCACAAAGCCAATTTATTAAAGCTCAATCTTCAAATATATTATTCCTTGGACAAAAACAGTAGTAGTTCTCCTGTTGTCTTTATTACCTTTGATGTTATTTCCATTTTGAAATGGTTATAAATAGGGCTCTTCATGTTAAGAACACAAAACAACATTATCCCTTTTGCCTCCTCTCAAGACAAAGATCTCCAATCTTTTAGGCCTTCCACAACCATGGCTGTCCTAGCTCCAAAAAATCCATCCACCCCAATGACCCATCCTAGGCTACAAACTCACAAGGAAGGTTTGAGTTTGAAAAACTTGTCCGACGAAGTTGTTGCAGGTCATATTTATTCGAAGCATCGCGACGATGATACTATCAAAATTGATGTTGATAACTACCTTTCATTTCTTCGAAGTGTTTTTTCCAATGTTGAGCAAATCAATGAAGCTTCTTCTCAAGTAATATACAAACTTTTAATTTTGTCTTAAAAAAAAAATCAAATGATGAATTTATTTATATGTTTGTTTTGTTGTTCATTGTAGGGACACGATGGACGTGTGATATATTCGGAAGATTCATATAAATCTAATGTGACGACAATTGATCCACCAGTTGATATTCTTCAGAAAGTTTCTACCAAGGTTACTTATATTAGACATTATCACAAACTCATATGATCCACACATTACTCAACCTTAATGTTACTAAATAGTTTTAAATTTTACAAAGATATCACTAAATGGTTTATACGTAGTAATGTTCAAATCTCAATTTTATAAAAATGTCGATGAAAACGACAATAAAATGTCAATGTCGATGTCGATGAATATTTTTAAAATTCATAAATATAAAAATTCACTTATCAAGAGTAATTATTTCAAATGGAAAAAATTGGTGAGAATATTTACAAATATAGCAAAATGTCATGATCTATCAGTGATAGACCTTGATAGACCTTAATAGAATGTAAATCCTATCACCATCTTCATAGTAGTCTATTATGGTCTTTCACTAATAGATTGTGATATTTTACTACATTTGTAAATATTTTAGTTTAGTTTACTATATTTGAAAAACTCATCGATATAATTAACATGGAAATCTTGTTATTTTTTTTTTTATTTTTTTAATTTCAGAACATAGGTTAAACTGAGGATGTTTTTTATTTGAAAAAAAAAAACGTTTTTCCTCCAAAAATTAGGAATTGAACATTAAAAGTAAAAGAAGTTGAAAAAGAGAGAGAACTGGGAATGTTATTTTCAAAAAGCTAATTATGAAGTGAAACTTAGAAGAAAACAACTACGATGGTTTTGTTTTTCTTTTTCTCTGCAAAGATGCAAAACAAACAAAAACAAACAAGGATGAAATTATTACATGAAATGCTTTTTCCCCTCAATTTTTGTCACTTGATGTATGTTTTTTTTTTTGGAAATATATACAGAAATAGCACAATTTAGGAAATAAACTGAAAATATAGTATAAAGATAAAATATTTATAAAAATAGTAAAGGTTGACCAATCCACAAGTAAAATTCTCTTAAATGCCAAATCTACTCTTCAATGGCTATCATTGATAGCTACTAGTAATGATAACACATTTCTCAAATTAAAAGTTATAATTAATAACATCTATCAGCAATAGCAACTTATAATTAACAACTATCAATTGCTAGCACTGATAGTTGTATAATAGCTTTCAATTTGAGAAAATTGGAAAGAAGCTCTCGTAATGATAACAAATAGAAAGTTATCGCTGATAACAGTTATTTATGATTTTCACTGATTATAGCTATCAGTGATAGCTTTCAACATGAGAAAATCAAGAAGAATTGTGTGCAACAGTCATTTCTCAAGTTGAAACCTATTAGTTATAGAAGCTATCAGTGATAACATCTAGTTGTTATCTAGATGTTATCACTTAGTTGCTATCAATGATAGCTTTTAATTTGAGAAATTCGGAAAGAAGCACACAAAATGGTTGCTCCACGTGAGTTTTTTTAGTTGTCTCTAACTAATTTTTGTGCTATATATGCAATTATTTTATTACTGCGTTATATATTCTATTATTTTTTGCTTAAATGTCATTTATGCAAGTGATATTTTATTTTTGGAATTGTAATTATATAGCACCCATACTAAAATTAATTTCACATATAATACAATGAAAAAGAATTGCAGGTAGACCATATCACTAATAAAAGTCTATCCACAATATCTTATCCCTAATAAATATCTATTATTAATAAATTTGGTTATATTTATAATTATTTAAAAATGTTATGATACAATTATTTATTATTCCTCGGACCGCTACCTAATACAATAACCCTTTATTTTGTTATATCAACTTTCATATGTTCAATAAATATTTTAAAATAATATAATTCTTATTATTTTACCAATTTCAATATAGAGTAAAACATCAAAACAAATCTTAGAACGAATTTTAACATTAATAAAATGTATATAAATTAAACTAAAATGAAGCACAAAATGCCTCTTTATTAAATGAAGAGCTACTACATACGAAATCACATTAGTCCGTATAATAATCGACTTTCACATGCATATTTTTAGTAACTAAAATATTTTAGCATCATCTCACTTTTCTATTAAGTACAATTTCATCAATAAAAATACATTACTAGCTAAGAAGACCAACTTTTAAGCACGTAATTTTGTTAGTTCAAGCATTATGGATTCACTAACCAGCAAGTAAATAGACCTCCAACGTTGTTTATCTGAACTGCATATCTTTTGGTGGTCACTAACATATGTATATGTCAATTGAGCTTATATAATGTTCGCTCTAGCTTGAGTCGGAAGATATAATTTCTACAATGATAATTTATGTCTTATCTATTGAATTATATTTACGTTCTTATCTCAGTTGGCGTTCAAGTCTCCCGGGATAGAGAAAGCTCATCAGACCACACTTGAGATTCTTGACATACTGATTAGCTATCCATGGGAAGCAAAGGCAATTTTATGTCTTGCAGCATTTGGTAGTGACTATGGACTTCTATGGCACTTAAACCATCACTCCCTTTTTGACCCACTTGCTAAATCCTTAGCAAATATTCACCACTCAACTTCATTAAAAAAGCACTTGGATTCATTCAGTTATAGACAAGTGGTTTTCAGCTCAAGGAGTCTAATTTACTTGTGCTTTGAAATCATCAAACTCATGAATCAAATAAGACTTTTCTCCAAATACGATTCCAAGGAAATTCCTGAATTGGCTTCTGCCCTTCGTCAAATCCCACTCTTTACTTATTGGGTTATACACACCATTGTTGCTTCTTCCACTGAAATCTGCAGCTATCTCGCCGATACCGAGTAAGTTCATTCTATAAAAGCTTCATCTTATTGTTTTTCTTTCATAAAATATAGGTGGTTGAAATCTCAAATACTGCTAATAATTATTTTGATTAATAACTTAAAAGGGATGTGTTTAGGATAACAAGTGGAATAGTGAGAAGCAAAAAGTTATAAAGTCTAAGGAGTTGTCAACTCTGAAGTTGATAAGCTATAAATTTGATATTCTTTTAGTAGTTAGACCCACAAACTTCTTAGACCAAATAAAGAGTGGAGTTCATAACTTCTACTCTGTAGCCTCTACCGCCACCACTTCTATTAGTTTCATCTTCTTAGCAAATAACCGAGATCTACAACATTCGTTTTGTCTACAACATTCGTTTTGTTTTCTCTTCTAGCAACCTCCTAATCTCCATTTTTTTCAACAAAAACTCTTTATGATGTCAAGAATCTAGAAACTTTGGCTTAGTTGGGAGTGTATTGGCAGGGTCTTTGGTCCCAATAATCCTCACTTCAAACAACAAGTGAGTTTAGTGAGTTCGAATTTTAACATTTCTTTCTTTCCTTTTTTTTTTATTATTATTTTATTTATTTTTCTTCAACCTTCGATAAAAATTGAAAAAAAAAAAAAAGAAAAACTAAACGATTAAATATTTGGTTATGGTTCTTGTTCTTATTTCTCAATTTTGTTCTTTCTCTAATAATTATTTCTTTATTATATTGTGAACTTCTATTTATTTACTTGTTTATGTATATTTGTTTCATATCTTGTTGCTGATCTATTTTTTTACTCATTATTTGTTCTTACTTCTTCTTTCTCTTTTTTTAGTAAATTTATTTTCCATTTTATTTTACTTATATATTATTTTTTATTTCACCTTTTTATTTTTGTATAATTCTTAGAAATGTTTGTGTTTGTATTGTGGTCCATTTAATATTCTTGTTAATAGTTGTTTAAATTTGATAATGTTTTTAACTAATTTTCTTTTAAAAAAACATGTACGACGGATTCTAGAAACATTTGAAAGTTCGGTTTTCTAGGATCTTGAAGTGAGGAGCCGATTCTTTTAGAGTCTGAATTGATTTCATTATGCTTTATTAAACTTTTAACATCCTTGTAAATAGTATTGTTTGTTAATTTATTTTTTTAAATGCATTATTAAATTGTATGTTTGCCCATATAAATTTACATATTAATTATAATGTCAACTTTTTAGTAACATTTTTCTATTAGTTTCAACACTTTTTAAGTTTATTTCAAGTCTTTTAAATTTACTCGAAATGAGTCTTGTTAATTAGTATTAAATCTCATTCTTAAAAAAAAAAAAATTGTTTTCAAGTGTTTTCACTAAAATCCGATGATGGATTCTAAGAAATTTGGAATTTCAATTTCTAGAATTCTTGAGATGAGAAGTTGATTCTTTGAAAGTTCGAGATCGATTTTCAATTTTTTTATAAAAAAAATTAAGTATTAAAATATTTTCTAGAACTCTTTTTAAATTGCTTAAAAATTTTCTTTAAAATTACACTTTTCGTTTTTTGAAAAATTAAAATTAATTTATTAATTTAGAAGGTTTCATAATCAATATTTTTTTCTCATAATTTTTCTCTAAAAAATCATACGATGGAATTTAGAAAATTTGAAAGTTCAATTTTCTAGAATTTTTAAGGTGGATTTGTTCCCAAGAAAAAAAAGATTTCATTAATGTTTCTCTTTTAAAAAAAAATCTTTAATTAAAAGGCTATCTCATTGAGGGTTGTGAGAGATTGTAATAATTTCTCATATTCTCA
This sequence comes from Cucumis cinereus, assembly GCA_037974625.1. NCBI lineage: Eukaryota > Viridiplantae > Streptophyta > Magnoliopsida > Cucurbitales > Cucurbitaceae > Cucumis > Cucumis cinereus. The sequence continues at coordinate 3,484,816 of JBBPDJ010000019.1, read as the reverse complement.
GGTGAGGAATTTTTTCTCAATTAGTCAAATTGATGAAATTTTTTCCCTTATCTTTTTGGGATCATTATTTCAAATTAATGGAGTAATGAGGAATAAATTAAGATACTATTTTAAAATAAATTCAACAATATTTTCAATTGAAGATTTGAAATTCGACCACCGTTTTCTAAATAGGTGTTATGGGGTGCTAACATCTTTCTCATACATAAATGATTCACGAACTCAACTCTAGTTCTCGTAGACCATTTTTTTTATAATTTAAAAATTGTTCATTTTAATTTGGTGTCTAATCACGTCGAAAAAAAGATTGGTGGCGACTCCTTTTACTTTTTTTTAAAATTACATTTTTAAGAACGTCGGTTGCTCAACATTGTCTTAAGCACGTGGCGACAATTTCAATAATTGTCATTTCTGTATAAGCAATTTTAATTTAGATTCTTAGAGTTTAAATTGATACAATTATTTTGTTTTGAATTTTAATTGATACAAACTTCAAAATATGGTAGTACCAATTGGTTTTCTTTCTCTAAAATATATGACTATGATTATTTCATTTACAATTTCAGGAGTCAATCACCAACATACTTGAATGAATTGAATGAGAGACTCAATGCCATCCTAAACATACTTGGAGACCTCTTGAATATTTTTCAAGCACAACTAGGTCAATTATTAATTTAAAAAATTTTTAACTTAATTTCCTTAAGCTTTATATTCCTTTAATTATTATTCAATCTTGAAAAATGGTTGATTTTCTATGATGCAGAGGAAATTAATCTATATAGGTGGCTTATTGATCACATTGACCAGTTTCCTACTGAAATAACATTAGTCCTGTCTAAGCTGCTTGAAGGCAAGGCCAATGCTAAGCCTCTAATAAATTGTTCAACTCTCAAGGAGGTTAGTTATGCATGTACATTTTCGAATCGTTTTTAGGGTAATTACAATAAATAACACTTTTAGAGTTAATAACTATAACAAAATCTATCACTAATAAATTCATATTAGCAATATGGTCTATCGCGCTGATATGCTCATATTAGAGTTATATGGTCTATCACTGATTGACTTTGAGAGTTGAATTAAAATTTTGTTATATTTGCAAATTCTTTTCAATGTGGTATATTTGCTAATAATTTGGAGCTAATTGTTAGATTTTCAATTATCACTTTTTTTGGATCTCCTTGCAGATTTGGTAAAATGAGTTTTAAAAATTAGGCATGTACTCCAGGCTTATTACTTTTGCATAAATGACAAAAAATAAAAAATGCTCGACTCATGAAATGTAAAAAAAGTATGGATGCACTTGATACACTACTAATATACACTTGATAAACTAAAAAGTGTCATATCTGCAGAATGAGAAAAATATGTGACCCACTTTAAATATCTCAATTTTTAATTTGTCATGGGTTATGTTGATGTGAATTTTGATTTCATGGTTATATATATATTTTAATAAATATCGATTTCAATTTTGATTTTTTTTTAATAGGAAATGATTGAAGATGCCTTGAGAGAAAAGAATGTGATATTACTGATTTCTTCTGGATTGAACATTTCAAATGATGATATTAGAGCTCTGAATTTAGTGTACGAAGAGTTAAGAAGAGAGGATAATTACAAGATAGTATGGATTCCTATCATGAATTCTCAAGATTTTGATGAAGAAAGTCATAAAAGATATGAGTATTTGAGGTCAACAATGAAATGGTATGCAGTGCAACATGGTACAAAAATTGCTGGATTAAGGTTTTTAGAAGAGATTTGGCAACTTAGAGATGATGCTTTAATGGTTGTTCTTGACTCAAAATCAAAACTCAAATTTTCAAATGCAATCCATTTGCTTCGTGTTTGGGGAAATAATGCCATTCCTTTTACCCTTGAGAGAGCAAATGCTTTATTGAGAAAGAATTGGCCAGAATCAACCATTTTCAAATTCACCAACCAACCAAGATTACAAAGTTGGGTATGTCATTCTTATTTTCTTTTGTGTGCATATTTATATGTTCCTTCCTACACTTTTCATGTCTATTTTTTGTACTAGGTTAAATTTAGTCGTACTCGAACATTCGGTTTTTGCGTCAATAGGTCTCTCAACTTTTAAGTGTCTAATATATACGTCTCTTAATTTTAAAATTTGTGTCTATTGGATCTTTTAAATATTTTATAAAAACATTTAGTAAATCTTGCAACTTTCAATTTTGTGTTTATTAAATCTATGAAATTCAAAGTTTTAAAAGGTTAAAAGACCCTTTTTTTTTTTAATAGCCAATTTAAGTTTTAGTTTTTTATTTTTGAAATTTATGTTTTTTAATTTCTTTGGATTGTTTTCAAATATTGCAAAATGAACAAAAATATTTATAAATATAGAAAAATATTTTTGTCTATATCTATGATAGACTGCAATAAACTACTATATCTATCATAGACTACGATAAATCACTATCTATGTCTGTCATGACTGTTATATTTTGATATATTTGTAAATATTTTTAGAAGTTGTGTCATTTAAAATTACTTGTTTTTATCCATTTTTTTGACAGTTTACTTTGGATAGAGAAATCAACAAATTGAATTTCTAATAAAATTCTAAAACACAAAATCACTATTTTTCTAGTATCCTAATTTTGGCTTGAATTTTTGAAAACTTGAATTTGAGAGTGGATAACAAACCATAGGGTGGTTTTAGTTCTTTATAAGCTTAATTTTAGAAAATAAGTTAACAAAAAAGGATCAAATGGATCGGACAAATTTAAAATCAAATTTTACTATCGACTTTGCATATAACATACAAAAAGTCAAATAGGTCGTGATTTATTGGACAAAAAAACTAAAAATATACAAAAACATATCAGAGATAAATTGAAATTTTATGAACATATTATGTTTGATATGATATGTGACTAAAACCAGTGCTTTTGATTTGATTCAGATTGATCAAGAAAAGACAATTATATTCTATGGCGGAAAAGACATTGATTGGATCCAAAAAATTGAAGAAAAAGTAGTGGACATCAAGAACGATAGATCAATGAGAGACAGTGGCATTGCATTCGAGATTGTACGTATAGGAATAAACAACATCACAACAACAAACGGAGAAGACAACAACAGCAGTAATATGTCTCGTTTTTGGATAACACAATGGGGATTTTTCATAATAAAAAGTCAACTGACAGGATCAAGTGCAAGTGAAACAACAGAAGACATCCTACGACTAATTTCGTATGAAAATGAGAATGGTTGGGCCATTCTTGCTGTTGGGTCAGCTCCATTGGTTGTGGCTCGTGGGAACTTGGTTTTGGGAGTGTTTGAAGGTTTTAATGCATGGAAAAAGAATTTGAATTTAAAGGGTTTTCCTAATAGTTTCAAAGATTATTTTGATGAGTTGGCTTTGAGGACTCATCAATGTGAGAAAGTCATTCTTCCTGGATTTAGTGGATGGATTCCTATGATTGTGAATTGTCCTGAGTGTCCTCGTTTCATGGAGACTGGTATTAATTTCAATTGCTGCCATGGTCGAGATCAACTTAACAAATGAGAAGATAAAGGTTTTATAAGCTTGGAGGGAAGCTCTCCCAACTGCCCTAATATGCTATCTATTATTCTACTAATTATTAATCATTAAATAATGTGGTTTCTTTCTCATATATATATATGTATGCCTAGCTATTATTAGGCAACGTGGGTTTTACCATATCAAAATCTTGTAATTTTCTATACTACTATATATATAAAATACTATTACTGTTATAACTACTATTATTGTTCTTGATACTGTCCCCATTCGGCTTCTTTTTAACTGCCCGATCAAAATCTTATGAAATGTTAGTTATAATAATGGGCATGAATGATCATTAATACTTTTTAGGACAGCTTGTTTTGAATGAACTAAATTTCTTTTCCTACATATGTTTCGAATGAACTTCTGATATATATCTTAGTAAACACTTTATGATGGTTTGTGTCAACCTAGCTAGTAGCTATTGGAGATGTTTCGATGTGTTTTTTGGCCTTGTTTTATTCTTCCAATTGTGTCTTTGAAACTCATCTTAAACACTCTACTAATATTTTTTAATTTTGTAAATTAATAGAATCTGAAATTTTCTCATTGATCGGACGGATTTCGTTGTCCAAATTCGGAACAAGTAGTTTATCAAACCTATCACAATGAGCTAGTCTTAGTGACAAGAGCGAGCCGAACTCAGAGAGCACGTCAATTTCTCACAATTGAACCATTTAAAGCCTGAGGGTAATCAATGGAGAGTTTGTTGTTAATTATTGCAAGAAATGGAGAGTTTGTTGTTAATTATTGCAAGAAAATAAATTGCAGAAAACTTAAATAAAATTGAATTCAAATGATTTAATGGTCTAGCCAAGGCTTTTGAGTTATTTCTCGAGTTATAACCTGATCATAGATTTATCGAATTAATTCTATCTTCTTTGATTCCTAATTGATCAATTAGTCAATTCAATTAGATGAAAGCATCATAATCAAGTTAAGCCAAAAACATTAAAAATTGGGATTACACTAAGGTGAAGGTCGTTAACTAGGAACAACCTAAACTAACATTCATCATGGTTCTTCCTTGGTTGATTAGAACAAAGTAGCTCATCTAACCATTTTTTCACTTAGGCGAATCACAATTATATGTCAACTATTGTGATTCGATACCTAGCTAATAATCATGCAACTACCAACAACATATATAATTATGAACGTTAAAGACAAATAAAAAGACAATACTACAAAAACATACTCTCTTGACGTTTTTTAAAAGTCAAGAACTACTGTACTTGACATCTTTAAATACGTCCTTGAAGTCGGTGTCAAGAATATCGAAGCTTGCGACCATTAATAAACATCAAGACTATTGAACTTTTATATTTATTAAATGACAAGAATATCGTTCTTCATGACATGTAAAAATGTCAAGAACAATGGAACTTGATACATGATAAATGTTAAAATGTTTTGTACTTGATGCGTGAAAAATGTCAAGCATGTTGGTGTTGTTGATATTTTTAAAACGTCAAAAAGTTTTCTACTTTGACATGTAAAAGACGTCAAAATGTTTTATATTTGATACGAAAAAAAATGTCAAGAACGTAGGTGTCAATTACATTTAAAAAACGTCAATTTCTTTTTTTTTTTTTTTGGTTTTTTAATTATAATTTGAATATTTCCCTACAAACTGTTTTCTATATTTGTTCTTGGTTTGTCCCTATATTTTGGTCCAACAATCACATAATTATGCATATAGATATATGACAAATATTCATCAAACCAAATCATTATTCAATCTTATCAATCAATATTGTCAAATACAAAACTTTAACCGTCATATGAACATTTCCAAAAAGAATTTGGTACAATTTCGAAACTTCTATCAAAAGAACCAATCACCCCATATTAACAAAATTATCATCCCATAACAACTATCAAAAGAAATCGACCTTGAACCAAATCTCGCTCTCACTATGCTCCCGCCTCCACAAGAATAAAGTACATAGCCTATCTTGAACTTGTCACTTTTAACACCTACATCAATTGAAATAATATAGTACAAAAAAAAAAAAAAAAAAACCAACAAATAAATTCACTACAAAAAAGCGAGGATCTTCCAACAAGTAAAAGGGTTGTCGGGAAATTAGAAGTCGCGAGATACTGTTCTTTCCGATGGATTACTGACAGCGTCGGAAGTTGTTGCCTACTCCCGATGCCATATACTAGTGTCAAGAGTTAGATATCTAAAATCAAAATAACGACGGTAACTACCGACACCTTACATAAAGGGTCTCTGAAAATTGAACAGTGAGGAAAATATGAATATTTTTTATGACTTCTGATAATTCTTCTACTGAATCGGCATGTTTTAGTTCCCACATTCTAAAGATATTCACGATGGATATAGTTGATGAAGTCGAATACGATCGAGCATAATGACTTTAAAATTTTGTTCTACCAGGAGACAACCAAGATTTTTATTGCTTTCTTAGTGTAGGTTTCATTTATGTTATTTTTGTTTTTATTTGATCTAATTCTTTTATCATTCTTAGTTTTAGGAGATTTGAGAGAAATATTTTATGTGGAGTCAAGCACTCATCCCTCTATTATGCCAAAATTTCACGGAAGTTTTTTATTTTCCTTTCCTTTCATAGCTTGTTTTTCTTGTATTTTTCACATTTTTCTTGTATTTATCACATTGGAGGCAATGTTAGATTTTAAGTTGGGGATGGGGTATGTCTCTGTTCTGGCTAGAGCCCATGAGCATATGAGCTCTGATCGTTTGCTTTGTTGTCTTGTTTTCCTCTATGACTTGTCTATGATACACTCTTAGAGACTTGCATGTGTGTAGCAATATATGACGGAAATAAGTATGATTTTGAGCACACTTTAAAATTTTATGTTCTATCTTTCATGCACACCTGAGTCTTTCACTTGACTATCCTAGGTCTTGCATGCCTATAATAGCTTTATCAGATCAATATGTTTTGTTGTCACCTCCAAAAGCTTTCCTAACGTCAATCTAGTAACGCATGTGTAAGAACTAAACCAACTGAATTTCCTATCTTTCGTCAAAAATATAAATGAGCAAATAGAGTCAAGTGGCATCAACAAAGGTTAAAGCAGTGCAAAATAGGCCAAATAGGCCTCTGCCTTGCAGCTATGCGATGCCTCACAGCCCTACGCTCGACGCTGTAAACCAGTAGCTGCCTTACTACGAAGTTGATTCGCGTGCATTGGCCCGTCAGTCTCGTGATGCTGTCCCTAGGTCAATCCATCTTCTATTCCAACCGTCCTTTGCTTGACTTTTGTCTATTTTCTGAGTCTTTTAGTCTAGTTTTTATAATGTATTTTTTTTATTATTCTTGCAGTTTGTCGTGGCTTACAAAAAAAAAAAAAAAAAAAAAATAGTTTTAATTAAAATAAATTTACATACATACTAAATCAAACATTTCTTGTAATTATAATCCCTCTATCATTGCTCTAAGCTGGAAGGCAAACCTTTCATTTTCATCGCTTTTTGATTAGAGCTTTCCTCCAGTTCTCCTTGTACTTCCACTCTAATATTTTGAATGCATCTCTATTGGATTTGGGAGATGATCAGAATACTATGGAAGTGTCAACCTTGTTGAGGTATCTTGGTTCATCATTCGATTCTTTTTCTTTAATATCTTGTTCAAAAATAATTTGCCTGCATACATCATCTATCATGTCCCTAAATTACATTTTTTTTAACTTCGAATACCGTGAATTTGACATACATCTCATGCCTCTTCTTTGATGTTATGGTGTATTTAAGTTTTTACTATATTATTTTCTTTTAACAAGATATTTTTAGTTTTCCCTATGTTATTTGTATAGTAAAACAAAGATGAAGTATGAGAATTGGACATTAAACCCAAACATATAAAATTCCATTAATTATAGGATAATTATAATTGATTGCAATTTTAGAAATAATAATCAAGTGTATAGCAACATTTAAAAGAAATTGCAAATATAGCAAAATCTATAATCAATGATAGACTTCTATCTCTTATAGTCAATTAGTGATAGACCAAGTCTATAATCAATGATAGACTTCTATCTCTTATAGTCTATTAGTGATAGATAAATATCATTATGGTCTATCAGTGATAGACTCTAATCGATTTTGCTATATTTATAATTTTTTTTAAAATATTGCTACATATAATAATTTTTTGAATCTAATCGCCATATTTATGATTGTTAAATTATAATGTAATCACTTTTCATAAGCATTATTTATTCTTACTAAATTTTAGATAAAAAAAAAAAGTTGGATAAACACAACTAAATCTTGATTTTAAGAATATAAATGACAAGTAACAAAATGACATACTTGTATTAAGATTAAGGAAAGATCTCTGATGATCATTTTATATCACAAATAATATAAATTGCATATCAATGATAACAACGAGACCTAATGGACTCGAGATTTTAATATAAATTCATATAGAATAACCAAATGGAGTATCCTTCATTTTAGTAATATAGTAATAGAAATAATGATAGTATAACATAAAAAAAGATGGACATGATTTCCATCACCTTCACTCAATTAAATCCTCTTCACATATGAGCACCTCCATGGCAACACTTGAAGCTAATACCAGTCTCCATGAAACGAGGACATTCAGGACAATTCA
>JBBPDJ010000019.1:3441646-3456265 GCA_037974625.1 Cucumis cinereus | reverse complement strand
TCCAATCGACCCTAAACAATACGAACAATCGATCAATAAACCTTCTCCAAAGGAAATATTAATTCTAATCCTTCATAGACCAAACCTAAACTCACCAACAACCAACAACGAGCAATGGCAGCGGAGACAGGAAGTGACAGAACACAACTCGGATCAGCGGCTCGGTTTGGCGGCTTGGCGGCTCGACTCGGGAGAAGTGGATTTGGGCGGTGCACAGAAGTGACGTGGCTCGCGGCTAGGAAAACAGATCCAGGCTGTGCGGTGGGGAAAGGGAGAACGGCTCCGCAGATCTGAAGGCGCACGTGGCTGGCGGCTTCCACAGCTTGGGCAGGTTCGGGCGGCGCGCGGTTGAACGGAGGAGATGGGCTCGGGCGTGGAGTTTGGCTGGCGCGTTGGCTTGGTGTTCTTCATGGCGTGCCGACGAACGAAAAAGGGATGAAGGCTCGGCTTCGAGCGGAGGCGCGAAACGAAGCGGGCTCGCACGGGATGGGTGGCACGGCGATGGACGACGCGTGCGGCGCTGTGGCGTGGGGCGGCTTCGCAGACGGCGTGGTTGAGCGCTGAGGAGCGGCTGGTGGCGTCGGCTGCGAGCGGCGGTGGACGAGCGGCTGGACGGCGGCGACTAGGGCACTGAAATTAGGGTTTTTTTTCTTTCTTTTGCAAGAGGAGCAAAATTGGGGAAGATGGGTTGCCCTAATCCCAATGAGCATTAAATAAAAACACTAATAATAATATAATTATTATTAATAATAATCATAATATTTTATTTCTTTCCAAAAATAAACTCAAAATAAACATCCAAAAATACAAATTTACCAACAATAATAAGATAATTAATAATACAAAATTACAAATTACCTTAAAAAAAATTGCGATGTTACCATTATTTAACTTAATAATTAAATAGTTTGCACTTTTTGTAAAAATAATTCAAATGTGTGAGTGACATTGAACCAATCAATATGCAAAACTATTAAAAAAAGAAGTAAATATCTTGATTGTGTCGCATTTCTGTAGAATGGTTGTGGAACACAGCCATCTTTTTCGACTATCGAGAAAGGTAGAATGATAATATATTGCATAAAACTGACAGCTAACAAAGAGAATGAAGAATCAATTGTAAACTTTTAATTTATTGTGAATAACGTGAATCTTCAAAATAACAACCAACAATTCCAATACTTTCCATAAAGAGGAAACACACAAAATCTTGAATAATAGGATTCAAGGAATTATACTTTAAAAATTAAATATACAACTTAATTCACCATGGTAAGATAAGATGGTACCGTATAGACAACTTGAGTTTGTGAAGTATTGAGTAAAACGTCCACGGGATAACACAAGTAGCAGACGGTTGAGGAGTACCATATATTATTAGTAAGTAGCCAACGTCGAAACAATTTAACTCAAAAGTAGCATCAGTAAGGGTACATTATTTAGATTTTGTGCTAGAATGAGAAACAACATAGTATTTTTACTATGCCAAGAGATGAGCATCGTCTAGGGGAAGCAATGACTTTAAAATTTATTTTGTTTTATAGGAACTATACGAACATCAAGGAAAAAATTAATGTATTATTTTTTTATATATAAAAAAGAAATCGAGACTAACTTTTGAATCTATATATAATATTGATAGAAGCTAAAATAAGTATATCTCAACAACATAGTATGTGCTAACCATGAAAAGATTAAGCTATTTGCAAATGTGAGAGAGAAAATAAAAGTTTAGAATAATTTAATAATTTATGTTTTCATAAATTGGAAATTCTCAGCCCACCAATATTAAAGGAAATGCCTAGATGCCCTCCCCATTTTGTCTTCCACTCCCACTTCCACTCCCTACTTAATTTGAATGAATGTGTGTGTGTGTCTCTCTCTATATATATATATATATATATATTCATATTCCAACCAATTTAACGTGGAATATTTTTCAACCAATTAATCGAAAAAAATATGTATACTAATGCTGAAATATAATATTGATACATCATTATTATATTAATCTCATAATGATATATATGTTTATACTATTTGATAAACTTGGTAGAAAAAGAGATTGTGGAAAAAAAAAATTAGATATAGTTTGTTTGTGTTTTTTTTTTTTTTTGTAGGGTACTTATTGTTCACATTATTCTGAGAATTGTTTAAATAATGGTTTAAAGAATGATTTAATAAAGAATGGGCAGTACATGTCTTACATGGTTGTATAGAGAGTTATGTCGAGCCAGTCATGCAACCACTTTTAAGATAGCAGACCCACTAATACTACTGTAACTATGGGCTTATGATTGGTTTTACACTAAAGCACCACCAATTCATTTGCCTGCTTTCGATTATATTGGTGGACAACTACTCAGTGTCAGGTTTTTTTTTTTTTTAGCTTACATTTTCATTATTGTTTTACACCCATAAAATATTTGACCGCATTGCGTGCATATGTTGATGGAGTGCTATTTTAATGCATCTGAGCATTCAGCAAATATGTTCCTAGTGTATCGATTATCTTTTGATCGACTACTGCATGATCAAGTATATATTTTTTAAGATCCTACATGTTATATTGATGCTCATGTGTGAGGTGTTAATTATTATTATTATTATTATTATTATTATTATTATTATTATTATTATTATTATTATTATTATTATTTAATTTTAAATCAGTTGGATGTCGTATACACATGATATTATATCTGTATTTCCTGATTACTACCTCAGTGGACAAGCCATTTGGTTGATGGTGAGCCATTTAATATGTTTTCATATCGTAGTGGCATCAATCAAATCAAGTGTTAAGACAATTTGGAATGCAACAAACGGTGCCTCCAATGTGCTATACGGACCACGAACTACATAAAATAGATCTGCATGGTAAACATGACCAAGAATATATGGTGACGACTCCATGCCAACTATTTATCGTTGTGGCAAGCACGTCGTGAGAATTGTGTAAGAGGAGAAATAGTAGATAGTCTAGTTGTATCAAATGAGTATCTTCTCTGGTACGGCTTAATTACTAAAAGATATATCACACATGATGGCGCTTATTATTGTTGCATTGTAATAATTTTATTCTATTATTTTGTTTTTTAATTAAGTTCTTTGGGTATTATTTTACATTGATCACTTTCTTTATACAAAATAATTTTGCCTAAGATGTACAACAGTATTAAGTGCAACACAATTTACTAGAACTTGGTTCAATGTGTGACCAATACATTGTCAGGTTGAAGAAATCATTCAACAAACACAACAGCTAATGTTCACGAGACTGATAGAAGATGTGTTCGTCGTAGGCACCAATGACAACAGATTGATGATATTCTAAAGCAACCAGTCGAACCAAAACCTAAAATAGCTAATGAGTCAACTCTAGCTTCTTCTAGACACTCTGTTGAAATTTAAGAAGATATTGCATTTAGTTCTGGTTATCAACAACTCCTAGTGAATTTCCGTCAATTGTCACTCAACAAGATTATGATGATGTTTTATCATCAACAACACTTTTCAGGTTCTTGAGCCTCATCGTGGAAGGCGTTGGAGAAGAAGACCATCGTGTGGCACATGATTTTCTATTATATTAATCAATTTAGTATGTATTGGTATTTTTAAATATGTAGCTTTTGGTGTTGACTTTATAAATGTGATTTTTCGTTGACAAGTGTTACAAAAAATACTAATGGACTATTTAAAATTTTTAGAAGAAAAAAAAGTATTGTGTACTCGAGGACCTGGTCCACAAGTACCATTTAAACAACTAGTGGACCTGGTCCTCAAGTTAGGTTAAAACCGTGAACCTAGTCCACGAGTATATTGGCTAACACGACATGCTGACGAGTTATATATGTTTAACTTGTTGAATGGTCCACGAGTCTTTCACCTATTTTTTACAATATTTTCATCCTATACTTTATATTTATTATATGTTAAGTGTTGACCCTATTTTTGGAATAACTTTGTCCAACCACATTATTTATGGAATTAACCCCAACAACTAGTCATTTCTAATTTTAAATTTATATTTACCAAACTCTATCTTACTTCATTTCATAGTTAATTTTTCTCAAAACACAAAACTCCAAACAATTATTTTAAAAATTACAACAGAAACTAAGCTCAAATCTATCCATTTCTTCAAACGATTGCAAAACATTTAAATATTTAAAATATTAGTATATATTCTACTTTACATCACGAAAAGATGACATTAATAATAGTAGAAACACATTTTGGTGCATCTCGAACATCACCTATTTTTATAGATGTAGCATAACGTTAAAAGTTTATTGAAAAAACAACGATGAAAATGAAAAGAAACCACACATTAAATAAATTAAACGTCCTTTATTCCATGTAGTGTTCTTACATTGGTGATCATATTGAAGAAAATACATAAATTGTGTAGCAAAAAGGGGAAAAACAGCAACATTTAAGTAAATATAATACGACCCACATACATAAGTTTGAATTTTCTGGATTATTATTAGTAGTAGTAATATATAATAGCATATATATATATATATATATATATAACATTATATGAAGAGAGAAATCAAATTAGAGGACCTCCATGACAGCACTTGAAGCTAATACCAGTCTCCATGAAGCGAGGACATTCCGGACAATTCACAATCATCGGAATCCATCCGCTAAATCCAGGAAGAATTACTCGATCACATTGGTGATGTTTGGCGGCCAATTCATTAAAGTATTCTCTAAAAGCATCAGGGAATCCTTTGAGGCGTAAAGTTTGTTTCCATTTAGGGAAATCTTCAAGCAATCTTAGGATTAAGAAGCCACGACCAACAAGAAGAGGAGCAGGACCAACAGTAAGAACAGCCCAACCATTTTCGTTTTCATAAGAAATTAACCTTAAAATGTCTTCTGTTGTTTCGCTTGCACTTGAGCCTTTGAGTTGGCTCTTGATTATGAAATAACCCCATTGTGTTGTCCAGAAACGAGCCATGAGTGCTGGATCTTCTTCTCCTCTTGCGTTCTTGCCTATGCGTACGATCTCAAACGAACGTCCTTCGATTATCAGAGGATCGCTTTTTAAGATTTCTGTTCTCTCCTCGAATTGTTGGATCCATTTTGGATCTTTTCCTCCGTAGAATAGGATGCTTCTTTCTTGGTTGAACTAATGGAATCATAGAGAAATATTAGTAATATATAAACAAAACAACAAATTAACCCACTATATTATCCGATGGTTTGTGCTCAAAATAGACAAAATGTCATATAATTATGAAAATATTTGGAGGGTCATCTTTAACCCACTATATTATCCGACAAATTTAATAGTTTATCATTTAATAGGTATGAAGCCTTTTAAGTGGTACTAAAGCAAAGTCATGAAAATTTATGCCTAAAGTGAACTATATAATACCATATTATATAGACATGTGAAAGGTCTATTGTCCTTATCAACTTAGTTAAGTTCGAATGCAATTCTTGAACGACGAACAAAATGTGATAGGTATCCATGGTTAAGCTCTATCAAGGCTACAACCAAAGTCCTAAACAATTTGAAATAAAACCCTGACACCTTATACTTAAAGTACACAGATACCATTTGAATGTAGATAGATGTGAGCAATTTGTTGTCCCAAACAATTTGAAAGTTTTTAAAAAAAAAAAAAAAAAAAACTTATGAGAAATCAAAAACCATAAGTGAAATGATTATCAAACAAAGATGCACGAGTCAGATTAAATAAGATACGTACCCAACTCAATAATCTTGGCTGATGAGTGAACTTGACAAGGGTTGATTCAGGCCAATGTTTTCTCAATAGATAGTCAGTTCTGTTATGTGTAAAAGGGATTGCTTCAGTTCCCCAAACTCTAATTAAATGAATTGCATTAGTGAATTCCACTTTAGACTGTGAGTTGAGTACCACAATCAATGGATCCTCTCTAAGTTGCCATTTCTCTTCAATATATCTCATGCCAGCAATTCTTGTAGTGAATGGCATTGAGTACCATTTCATTGTAGATCTCAAATATTCATATCTCCTTCTATCTTCTTCAAGGTATCTCTCTGGGATTATTGGAATCCAAACAATCTCATACTTATTGTCTCTTTGCAATTCATTGTGAACTTGATGAAGTGCTTTGATATCTTCCTCTGAGATACTCAATTCTGAAATTACCAATACAACGTTCTTTCCCGACAAACTTTCTTGAATGCTAACCTGTAAGACATGCAATGCACGTAAAATTTTATAACTTCACTTTGAAAAAAACACTTGTGCATTTTATTCTAAAGTAAAACAAATCAACCAAATGTCGTTAGTCCAACTTTGTTGAAAACAAAGATGAACATAAGTTGAACTCAAAACTGAAATAAGAATCAATAAATCTTTGTGTGTCAAATGACTAAATAATAGTTAAAAAAAACTACTGAGATCTCACATCGGAAAGATGAAAAACACATCATAATCATTACAAGATTCATGGGTACTTCTCTTATAGCCAAACTTTTGGTTGGAACTAGATGTTTCTCTAACCTGCTATCAGAACAATCCAAAAAATGATCAAGCCTTCAAAGGTTCTACACTAAAAAGTTGGGAGACACCTCACGAACTCTATGACTTTAATAAACAAGAATGAACCAAATGTTTTTAGTTTAGGAAGTCTGGTGAGAGTGCTTAAGATGTCAATCTAGTTGATATATTCTGATGCACCTATTGATTCTTCTTCTATTATTGTACTTTGTTAAAAGATAAAATAAAATAAAAATGAGAGTTAAAAGTATAGTAATTAGATTCAAAGTATTGCAACATTTTTAAAAAGTTGCAAATAGACCAAAATCTTTTAAAGTCTATCATTGATAAACCAAAAAAATCTATCAACATCATCAGTTATAGAAGTCTATTGTTGATAGAATTTGCTATATATTTACAATTTTTTTTAAATGTTGTCACACATTTGATTATTATCCCTAAAATTACTATATGTTATAATTTAAAAAAAAAACAAAAAGAATGAACAGAAATTAATTAAACCAAATAAACCCTAGTGACCCTTAAAGTAGTGAATGATTGGTTCTTTTGATGACTTTTCCTTCCTCTTCAAATGTAGGGCCATCTTGGCAATTCAAAAATAATAACAGTAATGTAACTTTTCATTTTTCAAAGTTGTTTGAAAATTGTACTTTTCTTTTCTCAAAGATATTGGAAAATTGACTTTCGATAATTATAATAAAACATTCATCAAATTATATTAAAAAAAAAGACAAATTAACTAGAGACTAAAATATCTTTGATAAAAATTTCTATATATATATATACATATGTATATATATATAACTTTCTTAAGAGTCGTTTGGTTGAATGGTTTTCTACCTAGCAATTGACACAAATATATCTAAATCCTATGTTTGTTTCACAGTTTTCAACATGTTGTATGTAAATAAACTATTTTCATCCATCCTCATTTTTCACCAACAAAGATTTTTTATTTGCTTAAAAAAATTATGGTTTTAAAGTTGAAAAACTAAATTTGTAATTTAACCTAATAGTATTTATGATAATGCATAGGACAAACAATTCTGAGTTATGATATAAGAGAGACCTCTCTTAGAGTAGAGCCATCAATAAGGGGCTTGGCATCAATCTTGCCGCTAAGAAGCTTGGGAATGACTAATGTAATGTCAGTATGATAATGCTCAATGTGATCAACCAGCCACCGGTAGAGATCAACCTCCTCTGCATTAAAATAAATATATAGAACATAAATTTAATGTGATTTTTCAGGTCATAATCATAACAATATATATTTGAAAATTGTAAGGGTATTCGACCATATTGTTCACGGATGGCATCTAGATGCTTTTCAAGCACAGCCAGTACAATGGCTATCTTTTCAGACAGTTCATTCAAATATTTCTGTGGTTGGTTCCTGAAACAAAAAGAAAATCATACTGAATTAACAAACCTTATGATTTAGAAAAAAGGAAAGAAAAAAAGAAAAGAAAAGATATAATGTTTCTAAAATACTAGGTTAAACTAGAAGTTAGTACGCCTCTAAATGCCCTTTGAAAATTTACCCTATAAACTCTACTTTTATTGGTTTTTATGTTTCGTTGTCTACGTTTTAGAAAGTGTTTTTCAAAATAAATAAAAACGAGTATTGAGAACCAAGAAAAAAGAAAGTGTAATTTTCAAAAACATGATTTTGTCATTTTGAAAAAATTGTCAAAGAATTTAAATGTTAATATATAAAGTATGAAGTGAGAAAACAAGCACAAATTTCAAAAATCAAATGGATTACCGAACCAAACCTAAAGATTCATGTTTTTGTCAAATAGCTAGTTTTATGAACTTTGAAAAATATCTTTATAGATATTTAATTTGGTGTTTATTAAGTTCATACACTTAAAAATGTGTCAAATACGTCCTTAAAACTTTGTTTTCCATTTAATCGGTTCTGGTAATATTTAACCAATTTTTAAAATTAAAAAGTTTATGAAAGATAGAATCAAACTTTTCGTGGATTACAATCTTAAAACTTTAAATTTTATGTCTAGTAATAGAATTGTGATTTCTTTTTGTTTTAAAAAAAAAAAATCTCAAATAGATTGTTGATTTATTAGACATGAGAGTACAAGAATTTATTAGAATGAGGATTGAAAATTGACTTATTATACACTTTTTAAAATTCAAAACTATATATTATAAGCCTATTTGAAACTCATAAAGTACAAATTCTATTTGACACGACCCATAAAGTTAAAGGGACTAAATTAATAACTTGTAATTTCAACTTTATGTTAGCCTTTGTCTACCCTATCAACGCTCTTTTCTATAGCTATAACCCTTCTCCTATTGCTCTCAATTTATATTTACTTTCTTCTAATTGTTACTCTTATTGTTGTTTTTTTTCTAGAAAATAAAAACTTGTAATTTAACCAAACTATTGTTAATATCCACAAGAAAATAGGTGTTTGCTGAGAAAATTATATTAAAAAAAATAAGAAATATTTTAAATGGTTAAACTATAGCAAAATATTACAATCTAAATGTGATAGACCAAGTTAGACTACTATTTGTGTCTAACTATCATGATACATATTGAAATATATAGTAGTCTATCGTAATCTTTCGAAGATTGATTGTGATATTTTGTTATATTGTGTAAATATTTTAGTTTATTCGACTATATATTTAAAAATAGTATAAATAAATAAACACTTACTCAGATTCACTGAGGTAGGTGGAGAGCTCAATTCTAGAAGCAACAATAGTGTGTATAACCCAATAAGTAATCAATGGGATTTGACGAAGAGCAGAAGGTAATTCAGGAAGTTCCTTCACATCATATTTAGAGAATTCTCTAATTTGATTCATATATTTAATTGCTTGCAAGCAGCTATTGATCAAACTGTTGGGGCTCACAACCACTTGTCTATATCTAAGTGAGTCTAAGTGCTTTTTCAAAGTAGCTACTCTCTTTATAATTGCCAAAGATTTAGCCAATGCATCTGTTTGGGAATAATGATAAAGATGCCATAAATCTCCATAATCAGTTGCAAATGCTATCAATGTCAGAGCTGCCTTGGCTTCCCATGGATAATTTGTCAATATTTCAAAGATTTTTAGTGTAACCTCATGTGCTCGTTCTATACCCGTTGCCTTGCATGCTAGCTAAAAAATCACACACACACACACATAAATTCAATTTAGAAATTTAAGATAAGAAAAAAAAAACATTGTTTTTTAATAAGCACTTAGAAAGTCATTTTAAACGGACTATGACCTCGCTCGAGAGATGGTGAAGAGTGCAAATTGGTGGTTCAATCACAACATTCGATGCTTGAGATTCATCTGAATATGCTAGACGTCCATCAGTACCCTGAATAGATAGATTAGATGAAGGGTAATTACAATATTCATAGCTCTTTTAGAACTAATAATTATGTGTCTAGTTGCATGTTCAATGAAAGGCAAATATAGCAAAAACTATTTTGCATTGTGTTGTATGATCGACAAATGCTTATGGTCGATTGATTGGTATATTTGCAATTGTCCCTACTAACATTCATTGTAAATGGATAATAACTTTGAATATTAACAGAATATAATTTAATGAAACATAGTACCCGAAGAACAGCATCAGTGATTCGATCAGAAAAGGTGAGAATGTTTTCGATAACTGAGATGTAACGAGGGAGGTCGATTCTAGTAGTGTCGTCATCGCGATGTTTGGCGTAAATGTAGCCAGTGACAAGGTCGTCGGAGTAATATTTCATGGTCAATTCCTCCTTGAGGGTGGGTGGTTGCTTAGACTGAAGCAATGCTGATGCAGGAATAATGGGTGTCTTGAGTGAAGTAGCCATGGTTTTGGGTGTAGAGAAGAAGAGAAGAGAAGAAAAAGAAATTAGAAGGGTAAAATAATAATTTGGTTATGTTGTTGTTGATTGGCTTTGGTAACCTCTATTTATGCACATTGAGTTATTGAAGAAGAGACAAAAAAGTAAAAGAGTATGAAGGAAATTAACTAATTTTCATTATTGTGTGTGAAGAAAGGAATTTGTGGTGCTGGATATGAGCTGTTCTTTTAGTTCATCATCCTATTTATCAAGGGGATCATACTCGACTACACTTTATGGTCTCTTCCTTTAATTCTCCTCTATTTATTTTATAATATTTGTTTTCATCGTTAAACCTCACAAACAGTGAGAGGTGGAATTAATTAGAGAAATGTTTTCAAAAATAATAATATTGTGTTGGATGTTTTCTTGTTAATACTTTTCTAATGTAACTCACTAATTGATATCAAATATGATCATGAGCTCGTTTAGTTTAAGAATCCCGGTTCGTTTTAGTCTTTGTACTTTCAAAATCTTTATTTTGATTTATTTAGTTTTAAAATATGACCATTTTGGTCTATTTTCATTGGTCTCTAAACTTTTAACACCAATCGTTTTAGTCTTTGAACTTTTAAAAAGTGTTTCGTTTGGTCTATGTAGTTTAAGTTTTGTTAAAAATTAAACGGAAATGTTAGACGGGATGTCTTTTTGGGCTCTAGATTTGCCGGGTAAGATGAAGATGAAACTAGCACGCCAAAATCATGAACGAAAAATTACTTTAAGTTATCAATCCCACCTTATTCATTATCGAAACCGTAGTTTTTTTTAGTGTAGTTAACATATTTGGTAGCTTAGTTATCTAAAAATACAAGTCTTCTAGCCATGTAGTTAGGAAGTTAATAAAATTTTAATAGTAGGGACTAAAGTAAGCATTAAAAAAACAATATTCAAAGTTCACGATTTAAACCCATTTTTATATTTCAATTTTAAGGGATAAAAAATAATCATTTAAATGATGACCTTAATGAATCAAAGTTGAACCATGACTAAAGTATTATTTAAACCATATAAAAGACATTATAACTTCAACCAAAATATTTTTTTGAAAAAAATAGTCACAAGCAAGCAAGAGAGATCAAGAGATGCATCGAGACATCTCAACTAGGTATTACTTGTTACATGTTATCCAATTATACAAAATATTAGTTTGTGGGGGCAGAGGATTCATTAACTTTCTAATTCTTTTTAAGTGACATGTAATAGAAGCATAAAACACAATCTCACGTTGATTTGAAAAGAATTAGGGCTTTTTTAAAACTATTTTCCATAACAAAGTTCATAAAAAGCATGTGTACGATACGAGTAACTATCATCTGAATCAACCCTTCTTTAGGGAATAACAACAATTGTACTTTGATTCCATTTTAAATCAAACTCAAATCCATCCTTAATTTAAGTTATACTAAAGTAAAATATAATATAGAGTTAAACAAAAGATGAAAAGCCACATTATAGATTGTGAAATGAACTAAAATATTTACAAAAGATAACAAAATATCATCGTCTATTCATGATGGACCGCAATAGACTATTATCTGTGTCTATCATGATACAAATAGACATAGACAGTATTCTATCTTGGTCTACCACATGTATAGATTGTGACATTTTCCTATATTTGAAAATATTTTTAGAAGTCTTGTCATTTAAAATAATTTTTCCTTTTTTTACCTTTATTGTATTTTTTTTTTTTAATAACAAACCTAGCTAGTTTCTCTTTACTATACTCTATATGACATATACAAATAAGAAAAATCTAATTCAAGAACGGTGAACCGAAAAAAGCAGTCTTCAAGGTATATGAATTATTTCATATTGGTCAATCAGTTTTGAGATAAACCTTCATATTAATCTAATATGGTATCAAAGTGAATGAAGCCCAAACAGTGTCCAAATAGAAATCTAATTATTTTTCTTTTTTCGAATAAATACAAAAGGCCAACACACCTGAAAATCTTAACTAAGTTGACACACTTAAAACACCCTCACTATGTCCCTAAACCAAAAGAAATTTGATTATATTCAATAATGATATGAACCCATAGAATCAACATCTTGAGTGACATATGTAAAATTTCACATCGAAAAAATGAAGAGATCAACCTCATAATGTCTAAAGTATAGATATATAGATTACTTTTTTGATTGTCAATTAGGTTTGGAGATGAAACTCTATGTTTCTCTCATAATTTTTTTTGGACAACAAAATTATAGATTTTCGTATATATAGTGATTTGAAGATGATAATAATGTTGACTTGTGTGGATGGATGGGCTAGAAAATAGAGAAAAATAAGAAAAAATTGTTGTGTAAAAAAGCTGACAGTTAACAAAGAGAATGAAGAATTTATATGGAACTCACCTAATTGTTCCTTTCCCTTATAGGACAAAGTATAATCTTCAAATATACAACGACGTAGAATTTGAATACCTTCCATAAAGAAATGGCAACAAAATCTTGGGGATAATTGATTAAAGTATTACATTAATAATAGCCCAACCCTCGTCACAAGGAAAAGAATATATGCTTCTAATATCTACTGAGATCATATAATAGTATGCACCATTGTTAATCAATTCACAAATCACATGCATTAATGCTTGTAGTTTGTAGGATTTAAGTTCCAAATTTAGTTAATTAATACACCTACTTCAAATTTTAATTGTGTTTAATTGTTTTCGTAACTATTTTGTTTTTTGTTTCTATAAATTTCCTCATTTTACAGCAAGCATTAGAATTCTAAATCAAATTTATGAAGTAAAATCATAATTATTAAATATTATTGTTTTTTTTTCAACGTATGTAATAAAGCAAGAAAATTATAAGTGGGGTAGTAGTGTTTTATAAGCTCTTTCAAAAGAAATAAAGAAATTAAAAAGAAAAAATAAAGGCCTAAATTTTCGGTTGGTGTATAATAAATCTATGAACTTTCGATTTTAATTTGTAATTGATAAGTTGTGGACTTATTGGATGGTTTTTTTTTTTAAATTCATGAATTTATTGAACCTAAAGATGAAGTTAAATGTTCTATTAGATACAAAATTCAACTTTATACTTTATAAATTAAATGATTCATTAATTTCAAAACTTATTTAATATATCTTCGAATCATTTGACACAAAGATCAAAAGTTGAACAAACGTATTTAATATAAATTGAGAGTTTGATTAGATCATGTTATATGCTTGAAAAATAAAATTGGAGGAAACGACAAATTCGGAGGCTCCTTGATTTTTAGCAAAAAATGAATTTAATAAGTTTTATGACGACACATGTGCAACACATGCTACATATTTTTAATATATCTGGTTTGACTTTGATATGGTGGGATATTTGACTTTTCAATTATTTTGTATTTTATTCGAATACAATGTACGTGGAATCGTCTGAAACGAGATCATGCATCAATTTTCAATAGATGTATAGTCTAACAGGAAGCGTCGGACTTGTGTTTGCAATCTAAAGATTTAAGAGAAAGGTATCATAATTTTCTCCCATATAGAAATTTAAATTTGTTATTTTATATTAGATTTGATTTAATTTAATAAAATTTGATATATTTTGATTTCTTTAAAATATCAAAAGATTTTTTTAATTTCAATTTCCTGATAATATCAAAATATTTTTTTTTATTAACCAAAAATTCATTTGATTTGATTTGACAAAAAATAACTCATTAACCAACTTTAAAATTTGTTATAACTATTACTCCAATTTCATTACACTGTATTTGTAATTTTGGGTTATCAAATTTTAAACCATCATTTTTCTAATTTAAACAAAATATTTTCCTCCATTCAAACCAAAGATTTTTCTGATTTTTCTCTTCAAATTTTTGTTCTAATTATCATTATCGACTTTTGGTTTTCCTCAATGTTTGCTTCAAATTATAAAAACAAATTATATTCTATTGTTATTGTATTTGTTAAAAAAGGGGAAAATGTTTCAAGATATAGATTACTCAAATTTTCCTAAAAATTTGGGTTCTAATATTTTAAATGTAACGCCCCCGGATGTTTTTACCTTTTACCTGAGGTCGTTACTTAAACAAAATAAACTCATAATCTTAACAACAATACAACGGAAGCATTTTTTTTTCAATATAGTCCCCATACACATGGTCGCTGGTCCTTCTTGTCTGTCGCTGGTTTCCTCATACTTACTTGAAAAATAAACATGAAAAGGGTGAGTATAAAAATACCCAGTAAGAAATCCACTACTAGGCCCACTAGGTTAACTGT
>JBBPDJ010000019.1:3411792-3439692 GCA_037974625.1 Cucumis cinereus | reverse complement strand
GAACAACCCAACCATCTTCATTTTGGTATGATATCAATCTTAAAATGTCTTCTGTTGTTTCACTTGCACTTGAACCTTTTATTTGACTCTTGACTACAAAATAGCCCCATTGTGTGGTCCAAAAACGAGCCATGAGTGCTGGATCATCCTGTCCTGTTGCATCTTTTCCAATACGTACGATCTCAAATGAACCTCCATCCATTATCAAAGGATCACTTCTCAAGATTTCAGCTCTCTCCTCAAATTGTTGGATCCACAATGGGTTCTTTCCTCCATAGAATAGTATATTTCTTTCTCTCGCAATCTGTTATGAAAAGAGTATTATATCAATGCAAAGTGATTTTGTAAAAGTATTTTTGTCATGTTCAAGATATATGGAAACATGGTTTTAATAGTTCAAAATCATTTATGAAAATCACATTTAAAAGTGTAAAATCAAATCCTAAACTGATTTTGATTTTGAGCAAATAAAATTATGTTTCTTAGTGAGTTTGAATATGACAAAAGTCAATCTAATAAACCCGCAACAATTAAAAAAAATCTAAATTATGAAAAGAAAAAAAAACATTTTTCTTTGTCATTTGTTAAAAAGAAAAAAAAAACCCTTATTTTTTAAAAGAAAATTACAATATTATCCTAGACAAAAAAAAAATTTAAAACTAACATTTTAATCGATAGAAATTCTAATGACTTCTAGACGAAAACCAGAATTTTGAATAGTACAACGATGACCTAAAATGGTGTGGTGATTCAAAGTTCCTTACTAGGTCACTTTCACACTGTTTGAAATTATGATTTCCAATCAGAAATTTTATGAAAGGTTAATGATAATGTAGCAATATTTGAAAGACCAAAAACATGTACTAAAAGTGGGATATATTCACCAGTTATACATACCCAATTTTGAAGTCTTGGTTGGTGAGTGAATTTGATGAGAGTTGACTCAGGCCAATTTCTTCTTAGCAAAACTTGAGTTCTATCAAATGTAAAAGGGATTGCTTCATTTTCCCAAACTCTAATCAAATGAATTGCATTCATGAATTCCACTTTAGATTGTGGGTTTAACACCACAACTAATGGATCCTCTCTAAGCTGCCATTTTTCTTCAATATATCTCATCCCAGATATCTTTGTAGTAAATTCTACTGAATACCATTTCATTGTAGATCGCAAATATTCATATCTCTTTCGATCTTCTTCATGATAGGGCTCTGGGATTATTGGAATCCAAACTATCTCATACCTATTATCTCTTTTCAATTCTTCATAGATCTTATGAAAAGCTCTGATATCATCCTCTGAGATATCCAACCCAGAAATTATCAATATCACATACTTTCCTGCCAAACTTTCATGAACACTTACCTGAAAAAACATACACATTCATACCTTGTTAATTACAACGTCTTGTATATGTATTATATGTTGTTTACAATTTTAGGTCTAGGGTTTGAAGGGATGCTATATATATAAACCTTCTAATTAACAATCTTACATGCATTTGTATTATCTCATACTTTTAACTAATAATAAAACAGTTATCTCTCTCTGTTTGTGGATTTAGCCAACACACTATTAGCAAATAATGCGAATCTTTGTGATCGATCTTTAGTGTTTATATATATATATATATATATATATATATATAACCTCATTATAATTTTATTTTAACAAATGATGGAGGAATATTTACACATCTATAACACCCTCATCATATCTCAAACCCAATAAATTATAATGACATGGCTATATATAATTACAAATTAAGTTTCTCTCACATTTTTGACAACGGTTTATTAAATTTCTAAATTTTATTTTTCGTATGAATATTTTTTAAATTTCAAAGATTTTCGATAAACAAAATTGCAAGTTTAGGCTGGTTCAACCAAAATAAAATTTAAATCTAAATCTAAATAGTTCAATTAATTTTTAAAAGTTATAGTTACGAATATGTCAAGAACTTATTACACACATGTTAAAAATCCAAAAAACACATTTAAAAGTTCATGAAGGTCAAAAAAAACATAAGACTTACTTGGAGAGATTAACTTATAACTTAACCGAAAAATATTATTTAGAACCATATGGTAAGAGCAAGCAATAAAGCAATGATAAAGGAGAGACCTCTCTATGAGTAGAGCCATCAATAAGTGGTCTGGTTTCAGGTTTGCCACTAAGCAGCTTAGGAATAACCGATGTAATGTCAGTATGATAATGCTCAATGTGGTCAACTAACCACCGGTAAAGATCAACCTCCTCTGCATTCAAATATATACAACAAATTTAATATTATTTTTCAACTGATCACAATCATAAACTAATAAATTTCAAAATTATATCATAAAGTTTTTCCCACCAAATTGTTCTCGGATAGCTTCTAGATGCTTTTCAAGTTCAGCAAGTACAAAGCCAATTTTTTCAGACAATTCATTCAAATATCTCTGTGGCTGATTTCTGAAAAAAAAAAACACCAACAACAACATTTGTAATAATTAACACGATTGGTCCCGGTCGTTCGGCTCGGTTTACGGTATAAATAAAAATACTTACTCGGTTTCGTTGAGATAAGTGGAGAGCTCAATTCTAGAAGCAACAATAGTGTGTATAACCCAATAAGTAACTAATGGAATTAGACGAAGAGCAGCAGGTAATTCAGGAAGTTCTTTCGCATCATATTTAGAGAATTCTTTAATCTCATTCATGTATTTGATTGCTTGTAAGCAGCTATGAATTAGACTTTTGGGGTTGAGAAGTACTTGTCGATATCGAAGTGTGTCTAAGTGCTTTTTCAAAGTAGCTACTTTCTTTATAATTGCCAAAGATTTAGCCAATGGATCAGCTTGAGAGTAATGGTAGAGATGCCACAAATCTCCATAATCTGTTGAAAATGCTAATAAAGTAAGAGCTGCCTTGGCTTCCCATGGATAATTTGCTAATATTTCAAAGATTTCAATTGTTGTTTCATGTGCTTTTTCTATCCCAGGAGCCTTGCATGATAGCTGAAAATGATGTTACAATAAAATTAGTTTTAGAAAGAAAAAAAAAAAATGGTTCCGTTTATAATGCATGCATGGCATGTTTTGAAAATTTGCTTAGAGATTTCAAAGTGAAATACATCATACAAAAATTTTAAACAAAGAGTCATAATACAGCATTTAATAACTGTTTGGTTTTTAAAAATTGTATTTGTTTTCTTAAAACATTTGAATTCTTAGTTAACAAAACACATTTTTTAAATCCTAGTTATTTTATGCCTTTTCAAGAAAACTGTTTTTGCTTTTGGAATAGAACTAAGATTTGAATATTTCTCTGAGAGATGAAAATCATATCATAGAAGTAGTAGTAATTAAGTAAGCAGAAAATGAAATCGTTAACAAAAGGAGACTTAATTTTATGAATTATGACCTCGCTTGAGATACGATGAAGAGTACATAGCGGAGGCTCGATCACAGCAGCGGATGCCAATGAATCATTTGAATACACCAAACGCCCTTCACTTCCCTGCATGGACAATAATATGAAAATGTGTCAAACTCTAAAAACAAGAAAAAAAAAAATTAGATGTATGTGAATTTATATAGTTATTTTTACACGATGAACAGTATCGGTAATTCGATCAGCAGTAGTGATAATGCTCTCAATAACTGAGATGTAATTATGAAGGTCAATTTTGGCAGTGTCGTCGTCACGATGTTTGGCATAAATGTGGCCGGTGACAACTTCGTCAGAGTAATGTCTGGTGCTCAACTCCTCCTTGGGGGTGGTTGAATGCTTAGAATGAAGCAAGGCAGGTGCAGGAGTGGTGGGTGCCTTGTGTGGAGTGGCCATGGTTTAAGTAAAAAATAATAGAAAGGACAGACTATATATTGTAAGGTTGAGAGTTGTGTTATGAATTGGACTTGTTGGAGGCTATATTTATACACATAAAAATATTCTATATAGGAGAAAGAAAAAGGAAAAGAGTATGAAAGAAACCAATGTTCTTCTTGTCAGAAGAAAAGAATTTGTGTGTGGTGCATGCTGGATTTGAGCTTTAGTGAAACTCATCATTTGAGGTAGGCCATATCTCACTTTCTTTTTTCTTTTTTTTTTTTAATCTTTAATTACCCTTTTCTTTTTTGGAATTTTATTAAAATACTTCAACTATATATTATTTAGTTTTAGCTTTGATTTCCAAAAGTTACTAAATAAAAAAAAATAGACTACTAGATACATGTGTCTCTCGTAGATACACGTGTCTCTCGTTGTTATTCGAATGTGGAACGATGGCCACATTCTAAACAATTCTCTCCTTGAACAACCATCCAACTCCTTTGCTTCACCGAGATTATAGTCTCTTATCCAAGAGAGTTCCTCTTCTCCAAAATACGTCATCTGCATAATAAAGCTCCATTGGCATTTGAGAATTTTATAACCCACGAGATTAAGTTAGGGGCATGGTTCTAATATCACGTGTTAGACACAACCCTCCACATATTTCAATGATTGTATGATATCTTTATTTTGAGTTTAAACACTCCTGCGTTTACTTTTTGTTTCACTTAAAATAGTCTCATATACAAATACAGATATCCTATTTATACTATTTATAATTGTTTTGATAGGAATTAGAAAAGCGTGTTGTATAAACTATCTAACCCTAAGTAGCGCGCATATGATGTTTTCTTAATTTTCTCTCTAATAAAATTATTATCTTTCTGCTCCTAGACGTAGATAACGCACTGTTAGTGAACCATATAAATCTATTCATCGATTCTTTGTTGTTTTACACGTTTTATGTTTTGTTTATTTATTGATTTCATAACATAAATATGAAGTTATTTCTTGTTTCTTTATGTGAATATGTGAACCAAAGCCATCCAATGTAGATAATTCTTTCATGTAATGCATTATTTCCCATGAACAAAAACTAAGTTTTGAGTAAACTAAGATATTAAAATAGAGAATGGAGAAAAGATATAAAACTTTGATGGTATAAAGTAGGAAGGTAACAATAATGATTAAGAGATTCCAAATCCCATAGTTTCTTTTGGAGAAAGTGACAGGATAAATCAGTCTTCAAAGTCACAACACAATGAAGAATTTGAATACAGCTTTCTGTAAAGAAGAGGCAGCAATAATCTTAGAGGACACATTCTTTAAATCCTTACAATATAAACAAACCCTGCTCACAAGGTTAAGAATATATGCCTCAAGCTTAGCCTTTTGTTGGGGAAACATCTCCATATTATAAGCAGAAAAATAATGGAGAAATTAAAAAAAAAAAAAAATCAATAATAAAATTCTATCAGAAGACCACTCTCTGAAAACTCTTTGATCATTTGAGTAATTATTTTGAGATTGATTGTTTGCAATATATATGTATCTAACAGCTAGTAATACAAGTGACATGAACATGTAGATAATCTATTCATTATATGATAAGACAACACGTTTCATAATAAAAATATCGAATTAAAGTCAATAGTCAAATATTTTACAATTCCACTTCCTTTCTCTAAACTAAGCTGATATGAATACACGACTTTTTCTCATATAGTTCTTGTTAATTAAAAAGATATATGTTTGTTAGGAGAATTAAAAAAATGAACGAATCATGTTTAAGAGTGATAATGAAATGGTTAAAATTTACTTTTCTTTTCAAAGTCATCGATTAATTAGGAGCAACATTATTTGGGAGCTATTTTGTGACATATGGCACGACTGATGTAAAGATTAATTTGGTTCAATGAGAAGATATCATTGTCGTAATTTGTGTACCAAAACTAAATTTTGTAAATTTGGTGTTTTCTCTGTTTCTCTTAATTGAAAAGTTATCATCAAGTCTCCTCTTTGTCTATATTTCTTTTGATCATCAGAGAAGTAATTCATATATCACTTTTTCAAATAAAATAAAAAATCTAATTTCCTCGTTTCAAAATCACTTTGAAACGTGTTTTCATTCCTTCGAAATAAATTTTAATATATGAAAATTACATTTACAATTATAAAATTAAACGTAATTTTGAATTATTAAAGGTGTGTTTCAAAATGATTTTCATAACCACTTCAAAGTCCATTCTAAACATATATTAAATTATATTCTCAAGATATGTATGAGTAATCATTTAC
Source organism: Cucumis cinereus (assembly GCA_037974625.1). NCBI lineage: Eukaryota > Viridiplantae > Streptophyta > Magnoliopsida > Cucurbitales > Cucurbitaceae > Cucumis > Cucumis cinereus. The sequence continues at coordinate 3,433,581 of JBBPDJ010000019.1, read as the reverse complement.
TCTTTAAACACAAACCTTTACCAAATGTATCGCTTTTGGTTATGAGATATATGATAAAGGTACTACGAATGTGTCAACTTAATTGAGATATTTTAATGTGTCTCCTCCTGACTCTTCTATTTCTAATCAATTGTCAGAAAAAGAGAAAGTAAACAAAGACCTTTGTTTTATATTCTAGTCCAATAAGATTATTAGTGGTAACACTTTCTTTTGTATTTTTTATTAATTTCATTAAGTTCAATATTAGTGATTGTGATACGAAATCGTCAAGTTTTAAAATAATAATCGATATTTTATCGACCAGAAGTAGAAACAACTTCTAACAAACCCTAATAGAAAGTACTCATGTTGCAACTAGCCAAGATCTAGAACCTAATTAACTCTACTCCTATTTTAACTTTAACCAAAGCTAACAACTACATCTACAATGCCTTTGCTTAACAAAAGCTTAAGTTAATTCTAGTTTTAATGATGCTTTTAAGTTTCATTTAGTTTAATCCATGTGCTTTTCAAGTTCCACTATGGTCTTCCTAACCTTTTGTTTAAACTTGACCATATATTATAAATCTATATATATCGCTTAAATCGTAAATTCAACATGCTAACTTCTTTATTTCAATTAGTCATAGAGATTTTCATCAACAAATTGGCATTATATATTAATTATCCCTCGGGATCAATCCTAACCCCTAAATTTGCATTAGTCAATCGTAATATTGTGTTAAAACTCAACTCAAATATGTATTTCTCAACAAATACGAATTATCATATCTTGCATCATTAAAATAAAACGTCACGTCTTTAGTGTTCACACGTTAACTCGTTGCATTCGATCAATCTATATATATATATATAAATGGGGTATTTTTTTTTTTTCTTAATAGTGACTCATAAGTCACGTGTGTAGGGATGTTTGTAGAATCTTTCTTTGATTGAACAAGTTGAAAAGAAAAAGCAAAAGGCAAAAAGCGAAAGAAGACATAGGAGAGATATTTTAGAGTGTATGTAATGTTGGCAAGAGGAGTAAAGATTTGTGAGTTTCTCATAATTGGAACCAAAATCTTAATTAAATTAATTGAAATAAAGCAAAAGCAAAAGCAAAAGTGGGAAAAAAAAATACCAAAGGAAACAATTATTTTTGTGTCCATGTCATGCATGTTTCCTAAAGAGTGTAACAAGTTGTTTTTATGATCTACTTCTACCAAACCCTAATGCCAAATTGTATGATTATAGCTTAATTTATACATTGTTTTTAAAGTTGCTATGTTCTTACAGACTTGATTTATAAAGAACATTGTCAAATTTAGCATTGCTCAATTGGCATAAAGTTTGTACTATCATCATCATCCTCATGAGTAGATGTTCAATTCTCTAACTGTGAAAAAATGGATTATCAAAAGAAAAAATTAAAAGGGACACTAGCAAGTAAATGGCAAAAATCTACGAATAATTGCGAACTATAGATTTTAAAAGACATTATAAAATTTCAAACTATATTATTTATATTTCTTTATATTTTTTTAGAGATCAAACTAGTTTATGTGACCTCAACTAATATTATAGGACAACACCCTTACAACATTTGAGTAGCAAGAAAATTCTTAGAACATTAAATTCTAGGTAGGCATTTATGTAGGTCATGCCCTCATCTTTACAACTGTAGGTGATGTAGATCGAACAATCAATCCATTACATGTGTCGATAGCTAGAGCAATTACAAGAATCAAAAACAAAAAAGGATTGAAGAGGTTTCCACACACTACATCTTCAAAAGCTAGTTAACTCACAAGAAGAGGAAGAATTTTGAGCTCAAATTTATGTATAATATTAGTTCAATAAGTCAAGAAGATACTAGAGTAAAAATGGCACGAAAAAAAAATCTATAGCTTGGAAGATGGCATGCAGGAAAAAATGTGCCGATTTTATTAAAGAAAAATGTTGTCAAGTGTAAACTGCATGGAAAATTGCAATGTCAAACTTGTCAAACGTGCAGTTCCGCTATCTAGATGACATATTTACGACAATTTGGAGCATTTTTACCTTTTTAGTTTTGCATTTTTACTTACTAAATTAGCATGAAACTACATTGCAAGTACCTATATATATAGAATTTTCTATCATCTGCATTTAGTCGTAATGATTTACATTTTATTGTGTTTGAATGACTTTTGAGTTTTTGAACTTTTTCACGACGTCTTGGCCTTTAAAATAGCTTGTAATGCTCTTCAAAATTCAAATCAATGATATTAAGAACCTTGTGTTTATTCAACCTTTTATGTATTGTCTTTTTCAAATCTTACTTTAAATTTGATGTGTTCAAACTGATTCATTGAATTAGTCTTGATCAAATTAATCCTAGGATAAATTGTCTTAGGATCTAAGAGTATTTCAAACCGTGGAGCATATTTGAGGGAAGAAGTTGGTTATTACAGCTTAAAATTATTATAATTGGATTATAAGAATTTGTGTATAGGATACATATTATTTTGGTTTTGGTTGTAACAATATGTGTTTGAAGTGTAAACCTTTTTAGTTTGAAAAAGAAATAATAAATACTATAGCAAAAAATTAAAAAAAAATGATAAATGTAAAATAGTTAAAAGTGTAGCAAGTACTAAATACGGTAGCAAATTAAAGGTCTTGCAATAGTGTAGACTTTAGTTAATTGAGAATTACAAAATAGTATTTAACACAGGTAATTATTATAGTCTTAGATAGTTTTTACCTCAAATAGTCTCTAAGAGGGTGCTTGGTGCAAAAAGTGGATTATTGTAGTTGAGTTATAATATTTTGTATTTGAGTTGTAGATTATTTTAGTTTGTGTTAATAATAACATGTATTTGAGATGAAATTGTTTTAATATGGAAAAAGAATAATAAACACTGTAACAAATAATAAAAAAAAAAAAACTTTTAAATAGTATTTACAGTAGTCAATTGAGACTTTTAAATAGTGATTACTGTAACAAGAGATACTTATTATAGTCTTACATAGTCTTCCACCGGGTGTTTAAATAAGTTATTGCAAGTAAAAAAATAAAAACCTATAGTTCCAATATAAATAAGGGAGGAACTGTATTCAAACACTATTAGTTAGCAGAAAAACAGTATGACACATAAGAAACCAATCATAACAAAATGCTTCAAAGAAGAGAACTTTTTTTAAAACTGTTGTTCAAATTAAATTAAGAAAATTTCTTTCTATATGATGTTTATACAATTATGCTGCATACAGCCAGAAGCCAGTTAATCAAATATGAGATCAACTTTGAACGACCTGCTGATCTTTGATTTCACATGGTACCCCTAATAATCAGCCATAAAATCAAACAGGTCCTAAAAAGAAGTTTATTTTCTTTAATTTTTTTTTTTTTTTTCTTCTTTCCCTTTTCCCCAATCCTAAAATCCCACAGAAACTGAAACTGAAAGTATAGTCAGGTATGTAATTCACTCTAAAACTCATCACCAATGCATTTTCTTTCTATTTTTCTTCTATTCTTTTTCTTTTCTTTTTTTTTTCCTTCATTGTTTGTCTCGGTTCAACTTACGATTTCCATTTGAAAAAGATTTCATTATTTGAATGAAAGAAGATCAAGATCCCACCAAACCTTTGTAGCGAGCATAGTAAATAATTGTGATGAACAACACCGCGCAAGCAAATCCAGAAACAATGACAACCTGCACATTTTGAAGACAAGATGATGGTTGTAAGCACTTGATCGGAGTCTCAGTTTCAAGCATTTCAAGTCAGAAATCAAAGTCGAGTTCTTTAGCATACCCATTTAAACATGTACCCGTGATCGTCATTCCAAGTGTAAGGAATGTTCATGCCGAATATTGCACTCACCAAAGAATAGATAGCCAAACAAACAGTACCGGAACTTAAAAACAGCTCCAACTGCAGATCAAGAGAGGCAGCAAAATTTAAGAAATTTTAATAAACAAGAATCTGGGAAGCACTCTCATTGATATACAGAAGGGTATAGAACCTGAATGAGTTGATTTCGGTGATTGTCAAGCTGCAAAACCGATGATAATTTCAAGTCAGAAAAGAAAGAAAGGTAATCTATCATGCATCAGTAGATCAGAATCTTTCGCCGTTTGTTACCTGGATATTAATATAATCTTCTGTGTCATCAATATATTCTCGCAGCTGCAAATCATTTAAAACAACTAAAAATCATGAACTAAAACATGACCAAATATGCCCTTAGATTAAAGAAAAATGTACTTTGAAAGGGGTTATTATTAGTCCAAACATAGTAATATTTTACTAGAAAATTAGGCCAATAAGATGGCGTTCATATAGTTTATGGATAAAAAACCAGATAAAAAGGTAAGAGTAAGATGATCGTGAGTGAATAGTAAATGTTATGAACAGAAGTTAAGGGTGTGTTTCAATCTGATCCAACAAAAATCAAAACAAAATTATTAATCTAAAACCCCTTCTCAGCGATAACAAAATTTTCGTTTTTAGCATAAAATTAATCTTAAGTCATTAAGAAAACTCTTCCCGTCACACAAACGTTAATATAGGAAAGTATTATTGAACTCCTTATATTTTGTTCAAATAGCTCTTTTGAACATAAATTAGATAAGCAGGGAAACAGATGAACTTACTGTAGTTAATTTGTTCAATGTACCATCAATTTGCATAAAGTAAGCCTGCAAAAATGCAACCTCCATTATAAACCTTCATGAAAATTGAATAACCAGAAACTGTATGTATTATTACCTCCAGCAGCATTTCAAGTTCCTCTATGTCGTCCTCATCCCCACGTACAGTTGCAACACTTGCTCTGCTTGCTCTTGAGATCTTTGAACCAATGGTAGGAGAGGCAGGAAACCAATTGGCAGGACCAGAACCACTTACAGGAGAAGATGAGCTCATCTTTCTTGACAAGTAAAGGTCTGCCATATCATCATCGTCGTCTAGTAATTGTTCAAGCTCATCTCTTACCTGTATTGAAAGGAAAGATTGGAGCCACAAATCAAAAAATTATAGTTATGCAGATGATAACAATTGCTGATCTTGTTATAAGAAAGTCGGATAGTTTATGTATTATTAATTTACTATCAATTCAGAACTGTGTAAAAGAATTTAGGAACATACAAAGAAATGTGAGTGATTATAAATATGATTAGACAAAGAAATCCAATGGGGAGGAAAACTTGAATAATGAAGGGAAAAGGAGATTATGAAAGGGTATCAAGATATTCTCTACTCTAACCAATTCAATTTTATTCAAGTTCATGATAAAATCCTTGGAAATGAGACATATATGATATTCTATAATGCAGCAATCTGGTTTTCCAAGTATAAAATATTTCAGCATACAGAATTATTGGACAAAAGTTTCTACATCGTGTGATATGTGCAAAGTTGCACGTACCTTTTGAACCCTCGCAGTCAACCTGGTCATTGCACTCTTCAATTTACGAACTCTGTCCAAGTTGCGGCTACTAATCTACAGACTCCAAGAAAAACAAAGCAAAAAGAACGAATAAGGCACAAGGTCATACAGCAAAAACAAAACAAATGAATACGTCGTTTTGTAGTTAAAGGATTATGGTAGAAACTAGGAAGGTTACTTGGGCCATATTAGTCAGTTGCTGGTGAAATTGTTGGAATTTGAGATAAGTTTGTTAGTATCACCTGGAGTCTTATAAATAGAAGTTTAGCATTACATTCCGATATTAGAATTACACTCCAGTCCCTAATTTCTTAATTTTCAATCTCATCCTCTTACTCCGAACTAAACAACTCTCCTCCTATTTATTAGTGTTCAATTTTTTTATCTCCGTGAGTGTCCGAACCAGCTTACGTGCACATCGACTAATCTCACGGGACAACCCGTCCGACCCTACAACATTTGGGTGTCAAGGAAACTCGTAGGAAATTAATTTCTCGGTGGCCACCATGGATTGAACCCATGACCTCTTAGTTAGTTATTGATACTATGTCCCCCTTTTTAGCACTAGGTCAACCCATGATGGTTTATTTATTAGTGTTCAATAGTAAAAAATCAATCAGAAATGATTTATAGTATTTAACATAGAAAGCAAATAACATACAGGAGTATGGTGACTCAAAGTGAAAGATAATTTACAGTGAAATGAAATTACATAGTATCCACATATCTCATAGAAATATGTAAATATCAGATGATATAGTTACCACAAGATGGATTCCATAACTTGAAAATATGATCTCATGGAATTATCAGAAAATTTATGCATTTCAAATGCCGTAGCCAGGAGGAAAACCAAAAGATAGAAGCTGTAAGAGATACCAAAATGAGGTGAGAAAATAATTATTCACCTTGGCAGTAAGCTCATCCAAGGCAGGATAAGCAGCAGTCTCCAGTTCAGTTGTCCGTGCAGCAAGAAAACTACATATAGCTTCCAATGCTACTTCAAGGGCACGAAATTCAAATGGCGAGTCTGGAATGCACACTCTCAAGATTATTAATATATCGACGAAGTAAAAACAAATCAAAAAACGAATTAAATAAACTTTAGTGTGCCACAATCGAAAAAGGAAAGAGGAAACACATTGGAATATGTAAAATATAATTCGTGTTTCTTTTGAATATGTTATGAGTTAAGGACACATTGCGGGTGGCTGAGGAAAAATACGTACCATCTTCTTCAGCTTCACCATCTTGTTGGCCACTCTGATACTCTTTACCATCTCCTTGAACTTGAAACTGGAAGGCATTTGAAGGAGGCAGTCGCCTCTGAAGCTCCTCAACCACAGGGATGACATGTTCATCGGTCGGATCTCTAAGCAAAACCTATCCATGACAATGAATTAACAGTCTTTTTTCTTTTTATTGTAACAAAGCTTAAAGGGAGTTGTTGGATAACAATTTGATTCTATTTTCCAACCACCACACAAATTTACTAACATATTACTTTATTTTGTAATCTATCTATAATTTACATTTTGTAAATCCTACTCAAACAAAGGCGAGAAAAAATAGTAGTTTCTAGAAACAAATTTTTCGTTTGTGTGATCCTATAAAGTAAAAAGGTAAACAAAGAAAATATGCATACAATTAGTTTTCATGTGCTTATTTTTAAAGAAAAAAAACAAAAACAAAATCCCAAATGAAAAGGAAACTAAACTAATTTACTTGGTGGGTTGAGAGAATAATATAAAATTTATCATAACCTATCCGTTAAAATTTTAATTTCAACATAGAATAAGAGCAATTAGTCTCAAACTGATACTCCAACAATATCACTCTTTCATTACTTTACATCCCATTTCTATCACCTTAATATTGAAGTCAACTAATGCTCACCTAATACATCAACTTAAGTAATTGGTCTACGGGTAAATCAACACCAATTGATGATACTATTGCCACAAGTCAACTTAGTGAAACCCCCCATAGCATCTCTTTCTAAGATACAAATTAGCAGGGGATCAACACGTTAGTCAACTTAAACAGACATATTACTGTTAAACCGTCAATTAACAATCAAAACTGGCTTTAAGATTCATCTTGACCAATATTAATAAACCAAACAGCAGACAAACAAGAAGAGACATAGACAGTTAATGAGTGAAGAAGAAAGTAAGTTCTCCCCTCCCTTAATTAACCATCATATAAAGTTCGTTCCACTATTCATTAACATGAAAATATCCCAGTCAAGCATAAAAGCAAGCCCAAATTGAGAGAGTAATAATAAAGAAGAACAAAAATAAATAAATAAATAAATAAACTTACCTCATCAGCAGTAATGATCGCCTTTATATGCTGCAGTACCCATATGCAAACAAGAACAAAAAAAGACAGATTAAGAAGAATTCATGAAAGAAAAAGAAACTGAAAAGGACAGAACAACAAAAAGTTCAACAAAATTCAGACCTCGAGATTAAGAACAATGGCCCTCTCACGCCCCAAAATCGTGGAGGGATAAGAAAGCAAAGGATCAAGAATCCGAAGGTCACGAGCATGAATTTGAACTCGATGCATAATAGCATGCTTATCGACATCAAGGACGGTCCCTTGGCCCGTACAATCCAGTAAAATCCAATTCCGAGAAGATTGTTTCTTCTTCTTCACAGTAAGAGCCGTCTGTGGATCAACCGGTACTACATGCCCGTCCCGAGTCATTACTAATCATCCCCCAATCAATCACATCCCAAAAAAGAAACAAGAATATCAAGAAATAACAACCACCCTTTTCAAGTGTTGTTGAGAAAATCCCTTCACCATAAGAAAAGTGGGGTCGGATTATGCAATGGGGAAGAAATTAGGAGGTGGGTTAATGGAGAAACAAATGGAAAATTAGAGTAAATGGGAGTTCCTCCTCCACCCAGTCGTAGAGAGAAGAAACCGAATGGAGGAAGTAGGAATTTGGATTCTGGAGAGGGCATAATCAGATTCACATATGGAAAGAAAGACGAGAGATACAATTGGGCCAAAGCCTGAAGATGAAGAAAGACGCTATTTTGTTCTTCATCTGCAGATCTACGCCATAATTTTTCCTTTTAATCTTTCACATTAATTAATATTTCCTTTATTTATTAATTAACTTTATATGATATCATCTTAATTAATGTAAAATCTTATTAATTTTCTAAAGTTGTAAAGTGACATTTTTTTTCCTTTTCTTTTCTATTCTTTCTTTATTCATTAATTTATTAATTGGTGGACCCCTCGCTATTTTGAGAATTACTAAAATATAAAATGATAATTTCATCCCTCTAAAATTCTTTAAGAAAAATAAAAATAAAAAATAAAAGGAGCATTTTTATTAAGTATTTTACCATTTTTCTCCCACACTACTAATACATTTTTTTATATAGAAAAATTACAAATTTATTTCTTTTTTTAGAAGAATTAAAAAATTCTATTTAGCTTATTGAATATTTAACTATTAATTTGTGATGATATTAAAGTAAAAAAAATATTAGATATGATATCAGAGTTTTATTTTAGTTAGTAATCATTTTCTAATAATAAATAAATTATTCAAATAGAATTCATCCTTATTAAATATCACAACAATACATAACAATAGTTTTAGTAACATATTGAAGTTCGAATAAAAGTTTGTTTAAAAAAACTATAAAATAACAATTCTCCTAAAAGGGGATTAATATTAATATTTATTAGGCGATATAATTTTATTTAGTGAATTAGTCTTATAAGTAGGGATATATATATTGGATCAGGTTGGAGATAAATTATGAACCAATTTGAGGTTGGCAAAAATTGAACTCTAACGGTTCAATATGCAAGAGTCAACCCAACCCATAATTTTTGGATTGGATCATTGGATTGCTTCTATAAATTGAATCATAATTTCATGTAAAATCCAAGTCTACATTCCAATTCATTCAAAATAGAAATAAAAAGCATTATATGCAAAGTTTAAGTCTACCTTCAAATTCATTCAATAATAATAATTAAATCGGATTTGGTCGGGTTGACCCGCTTACTAAATTCTATAACATAATCCAACCCAAGAAATATTTTAAAAAAAAAAAAAAATTGCGACCCAACCCAACACCCATATTTATAAGAATTTGTCGTTATGTTATAATATTGAATAAATTTTTAAATAAGATTATTTTGTAATAGTTACTATAAAATAAGGAAACAATAAGTACTAAAAAATAAATTTAAGAGAAATTCTTATAGATAAAAAAAAAAAAACTTATAGTAAAAAAATCAAATTTGAATGACTTGTTAATTATTATTTTTTATTGAAAAGGATGTTCACACAATATTCGGTATTACATTTTTAATTAATAAAAAATATGAAAGTGATATATTAGACCTAGATTTGATTGTTATCTGAAGTGATAATTACCATGATTTTTCATCATAGAGATAGAAGATAATAATTGTTGTATTAGAAAAAAGACCTAATTTGATAATTATCTAATTTTTCGGTCTTTAGTTTTTTAGAACTACATTTATTTTCTCACAATTTCTTTTATCAATTATTATATTTTTAAAATAAACATTTGTCGATATAGTTAAATTCTAATTGTAAGAAGAAAAAAAAAACAAACAAAATTCTAAAAGAATTACATTTTATTCTTAAATTTGACTTGATTTTGAATTTTGAAAATACTTTTAAAAAGTAAACAGAAAGACCAAAAATTTGCAATTTAAAAAGTAAACAAAAAAGGACGAAATTTTGAAAATACTTTTAAATTTCAATTCTAATAGGCTTAGAAGTATGAATTTTTAAAAAATAAATTAATTAATTGATGTCAATGAGTTTAATTACTCTAATTGAACATTTTTTTAGAAAAACAAACTTAAATTAAATATTAATATTTTTAAATAATCCATAAAAAAAGATCAAATTTTTATTTACTGTCCAAGATTGCAACAACTTAAACTTACAAATTTGAAAATTTTATTTCCAAAGTTACCTAAGAAAGAGGTTAATTTTGAAAGAAAAGTTTGATTTGTCCTTGAATTATTTCATGATTAATTTCTCTTTTTGGGAATTTTATTGAATAAATAATGAATTAATGTAAATACAATTTCAAATTTTGTCTCTGCTTCAAAATTCAAAAATTCAATCAAGATATAGACATGACATCATGTACTAAATTTTCTTTTCATAATTATATTTCAATCACTTTTCTTTTTATTTATTTTTTTTAGGGACAATAAAATACTATATAACATACCTAAAAACAATTATTATTATCCAACTTTAGTATTTAAATATAGTTGAAGATAATGATGTAATTTAACACATAAAAATTTCAATAAAATAAAATGATGCTTTAGTTTGCATGTTCATGAATTAAAATTCAAAGACTTTTGTAGTTAGTGGAGTTGTTATTTAATATCCCTAATTTAAAATTTTATAATTTTTTGTTTTTGTTTTTGTTTTTTTTTTCTCTTTATTTAATTAAGCAGGTCAGATGAGAACCATGGTTTAGTATTATATAATAAAGTTTGCATTAAAACAATTTAAAGAGAGGAGAATTAATTATTTATGACCATATGGACATTCATGCTCCAAGCCAATGATGCTTTTTTTAAATAAAAAAATAATTATCCTAAAAATAATAATAATAATAATAATAATAATAATAATAATAATAATAATAATAACAACAACAACACACAATGAGACTGTTTGGGGCTAAATGTAGAGTTTTGAAAGTTTTGAGGTATGAAGTTCATATGCTTGTGGAGTTAAGAGACGTGTTTTTGAGATGTAGAATTATTGCTTAATCTAAAATCAAGAAGTTTGTGTGTAGATTGTAAACTTATTGAGTTAGGGCTCTTTAATCGGGTTGGATGGGCATTCACGATTGCGAGGAGAAAGGTTCAGTCCATTTAAAGTCTCCATCGGAGTATGTTCACTGAAATTGGGCTTGGAATAGGGCATCTTAATCGGTCTGGATATGTACTCATCGAGGTATGTTCACCAGAATCGGCCTCAAACTAGGATGTTTTAATCGGGTTGAACGGGTACTCGCTACACGACGGGTTTGTGCTTCCGAATAGGTGTGGCGATGATTCGTAATGATTTTACCAGTGTTTTTTAGTCTCCATCTTCCATTCCAAATCACTGCCACCACACATTTCCAAGTAATAATGTTTATGTGCACAACTTCTACACCAAATGTATTTTTTTAAAAAAAATTCAAATGTAGTTTGAAAAATATAACTTTCTCTTTCGAAATTGACGTTTTTTTCCTTTCAAAACCCTACCAAGGAACTATTTTCTGTTTACGATTTCTACTCCAAATCAATTTAAAACATTTATAAAAGTGTCCAGAAAAATATTACAACTTTTGAAAGAATTACGATTTTTGAACAAATGATAAAGTCTAAAGGTTTTTTATTTTTTTTTATTTAACTTATAAAGTTTTTTTCTTTCGTACTTCACCATTTAACTTGAAAAGTTTTAAAAAAACAAAAAAAACTTATCAAAGTGATTTCTTTTGAGTTCAATAAATGTGCAGTAATGAATTCAAACCTTTGACCTAATAAAAAAGTATAGATCAATTAAGTTATATGCATGGTTGACTACGGCATTTATTTTATGGTACGTAATTAAGAGGTTGAACACAAAAACCTAGGATGGACATTAATGTTTATATTGTTTCATTGAGAAAACACAAACGATATCTATGAACCAAAAAAGAAAGTCAACAAAGGTGATAGGGTCGTTGGAATTTGAGAGGAGGAGAAGACTGTTTAAGTTATGGTATTGAAGAAATAAATAGAATCATTAATGACAAAAATAAATAAATTGATTTAATGAGAATTGAAATTATGGTGTTGACTGCTTTTATTTTTCATTTACAAAGACTCCATTTTTCTCACTTAAATATCTTCCTATTCAATCTGCAATTCCATCTGATTCTTGTTCTACCTACGGTCTTTACTTTAATCTGCAATTCACATGTTTCTTGTTGACCCATTGTACCAAAAGTTAAAACCATAATGAGTCTTCAAAAGGGAGTTGGCTTGGACAAGCATACTCGACCAGTCTAATAAAGTACCTAATATGCCCCGATTCGAGAAAAATACGAAATGGGCACGCCCCTCACATGCTCCAACCTAATGAGTTAAAGGATAATTCCAATACAACTTTGAAACCCTCTAGAAAAGGATCTATGTCAACTCTCCCTATAACTACAACATGATAGTTTCAAGGAGTAAATCTATTCTAATACTCAAACTCTCAACTTGCTACACTCATACCCAACATGTGTGTGTGATAAGCATCACAGAGATGAAGAAATCTTTTAACATCTTACAATCGAGTTCTCATCTAAATTACAAATTTATTGTTGTTGTCACGTGAAGGTCAAGTGTGTTTTATATTTGGTCATTCAACAATAACGGTTAATTATTTATAGAAATGATTATATAAGTGTGTGTGAGAAGAAAAAATGGCAATTACTACTTATAAATTTAGTCTTTCAACCTTGAAATTTGTGTGTATTTATCTCTAAATCTTTTAAATTACATATCTAGTTTCTAAATTTTTTAATTTCTTTAGAAGAATTTATAAAGGATCTACTCAATATAAAATTCACTAGAAAAGAAGAAGGAAATTTTCTGACGCAAGAAACCATTAGGGTTGTTCTTGATTCTAAGCTAACTTTATGTACACATGTGAGTGAAGAGCATGTCAGGCTTTGAGTATGTGTCTACCTAGGCTAGTATGTTGTAGCCGCATGTATGAGTTTGCCCACATTCAGGCTAATTGGTCGAGCAATTGATGTTGAACTAAGTGGTCCCGCTTGGATGTTGGCGATGTGAGTTGTTACTCCAGTAGCCTAAGTGTTGAGTATGTTCAATATTTTGAAATGAGGAACAGGTCAAGTTAATATGATTTTGGCATGTGGCGCCTATTGAGGACTCATCAATAGATGAGTGCCTAAGAAAGAAAGTTGTTTTTTAATCTATTTGTTGCCATTATATTCCAAAGTTTGTTAAATGTTTACTTGTAAAGTATGTATGTGTTGTAATAGCGTTTTTCAATAAAGTTGAGATTATGTTTGTCGTAATTCTTGTCGCATAGCACAGTATCATATTACAAAGAGCATTGTTATAGCGAATGCTAATTAAGTCCAAGCAATTCACATCATTAACTTTAAAAGTGTTTCTATATACTCAATCATTAAGTGATTGAAATGCATTGTAATTTTTTAAAAATGTTTCTATATATTCAATTATTAACTTTAAAAGTGTTACCTATCGTAACTACTCTAGATTTTACGTGTCGGTGAATTTTGTTCTATTTTCAATTTATATATATATATGTATTAGATAGACTTGCAAAATTACAACTGTACGTTCAAAGTGAGTGTTATGTTAATTTTAGGAACCAACCAACTTACACAACTCACACCGAAGTGATGTCGAATTCGAGGACACGACCATGTAGTTTCAATATTTATATCAATTAAACTAGAAAATTTGAGTTGTAAGAATGATACATGAAAGTTGAAATTCGATGGAAATAAAACTAATTTACATCAAAGTCTTCTCTAAGAAGAATGTGACACAAAAAGCATCTAATTCATTATATTGAATTGAGAAGTTGAAAAATGAATGGCATCCACGTAATTGAATTTGACTGCCAATGCATTTGCTTTTAGAGCTTCGAATATGATTCCACGTGTCGTTCTCACATCACATTACATCCCCTCAAAATATTTTTAAATTAAATTCCCCAATTTATTTTCTTTTTTCTTTTTATTTGATGACAATACTCACTCAATCCTTCCATTTCTAAGCATAGGCAAAAAGCATCTAATCTTAATTTTTATTTTAAAAAGATGTAAAAACTTAATTAGCAAAAAATAAATTTAATTATTTTTATATATTGAATTAAGATTAACGAACTACATATCATAATTTTCAATTTATATGATGAAAATTTTCTTTCCATTTTGGAGGAAATTAAATACTTGTCAGAAACTTGCATTTTGCTCATTTAAAAATTGGCTAATAATTCAAATGTTTAGAGAAAAAGAAAACAAACAAACATTCCACCACTCTTTAGATGAACAATGGCTGAAACTCATCAGGTATGGAGTAGGATCAGAAACCAGTTATTTACAGTTCATCAACTATGAAGAAAAATGGGTAAAATACAACTCTCAATCAACCCAAAACCATCTCTCCCTTCTACTTTTCCTCAACACTATGTATAAAGTAACAACTTCCTGCTAACAAACTACAAATGTCATCCTTCTTCACCCTTGCACTGCCAGAATTTGTAGGTGTTCTATAAAAACCTCCAAGCTTAAATCATCTGTAAAGATTATGTCTGATCCCTCCTTGTATGTCGAGTTCTGCGTAACAGATGGGTTTAACTTAGCGAGAAGAAACCGTGCTTGACTACTATGTTGGTCACACTTTATAAGCTTAGGGACTGGAATACGTTCCGCGATCAATTGTTCGGCGTCGATCTCTGGGGCCTCTAGTAGCTTTCTCAAGTTTTCGAGATTCGGGTCCTTATCGTAACCAAGCTTCCTCCACTGAGCAATCTTGGAACCATAATGAATAACAACATAGAAGTAGGAATCAAATAGCAAAATCACATCTGGGGATATGGATCGAATATCTAGGAGTACAGGAACAGGAGGTCCATCAAAAGAGTAGAGGAAAAGAGTAGGTTGTATCATGATAAGCGAACCCACGACTCCTTCACGGTTTAGCATTAATCGGAAGAAAGCAGTTTCATCAGGACAACTGTTGAAGACATCAATAAACTGGGACCTTCTTAGGTAGTACATGAATTGAGGGTACAAGGAGAAGTTAGATGACAAACGGAAGGTTGAAGGATCCTCTTGTATATAATCACCAAACTTGGAGGCAAAACGGATTAATGTGTCATCAAGCCATCTGATAACATCACGAGCATAACACGTCTCTGCTCGATGAATAGCAAGCCTAGCCATCACCGAAGCGGCCGCTTCTTGATCAAACCCAGCCTTGATTTCTGGTGAATGGTTTGCAACCCATCTCCTAGCAGCAGTGGTCACTCTTTTCCGGACCGCTAGGTTTCCTTTTCTGTATTTTGTTATAAATTGAATGAAGAACGCAGATCCAGGTTGAACCTTCTGCACCTCACTCACTTGGAAGAAAAAGGAAATGCAGGTTTTACTGGACAGTGTATTCAGCTTCCAAATGTAAGTACCACCTTCGCCAATTTCGTTGTCGCTCACCGAACTGTTAGATCTACTAAGAGATATGCAAGGTCCAAGGGCACCACAGATTTTTACATCCTTTGAGGTTACTAACTCGATAGTTGCATCAAAATACATATTCAAATCACCATCTTTATCTCGACTAAAACTATGCCGCAAACACTTCTTGAATTGATTCGACTCAAATGACTCTCCTAACATCATGAATCCACCAGAGTTTTCAACAGGGACTTTTAGCTCTGCTGCTCCAACTTGATCAAGAGAGCAAGCAAAAAGATCAAGAACAATAGATCCATCACACAACCTCCGTGACATTTCCTTATAGAAACTACAAGATTTTCTAAAGTGAGGAGCCTGACCATTAAGAATGTCTCCATGAGTTCTAATAGAGTAAGTGAGATCTGAATTGACAACAATCCCCGGACCAACAGTTGCAGGGCCAGAGGTGAAAACCATGACACGAGAACCAGAATTTGCTCGGCATCCTTCAAGAAGTGCAACCGCAGCTGATATTGCAGCACCAGTAGCCCTCTGAGGTCGATGGCCAGGTATGTTAAGCGAAGTCTTCATCTCTTCAATTGCAGTAGTGATGTTGAACTCACATTCAGATATTGGCAATAAAAATCCTTGTGCTGGAACAACTGGCGTCTTTCCCAGCTGCATCTGCTTCATCCCATAAATCCCCAACAATTGTTGGGTCTGAGGGATTCAAAAGCAAAGCAAGGTATCAAAACAATGTCCCTCGCTCCAAGAACAATTCAACATCTCTTAAACCACACTAACTAAACATAGTAAATAAGATACTCTTTATCCAGAAACCAATGCCTTTAAAGTCTCTACGGTAGAAGATGGTGTCTACATTGTGCAGTAAATAGTATCAGAGACTCGAAAAGATCGAAAATTAAAACAGAGATTCAAATATTCAAAAATACCTGAAGTGACGAGAGCTCACGTTCCCCAGGAAAGAGGACGACCCTTGAGCACTCAGAAAATTTAAGGTCATAAACATGAACCATTGAATCAAAAGAAATCAACCCCACTAAAGCATTCTCCGGCAGATGTTCCACAACGAGTAATAACTCATTTTTAAGTGCTTGAAGCTCCTTCTCTACAGAACAATTATCCACAACGAACACGAAAGCCGGCCCATTTCCACGGGAATCTCCAGCTGGCAGCGACGAAGAAGCTGATACTGAAAGAGAAGAAGATGAATGATTCCTTGCATAGTTAGGGCTCATATTCACATTGGAAGCAGAATTCGCAACAGGGCTCTCCATCTTTCTACCGGGCGCATACTCCACCGTACTGTAAGTAGGAAAAAGCTCAGCGGGAAGATTAGTCTCCCCAATATCAGCATAAGAACGAGGGAACGAATTCTTCTGGTAGCAAAAGGAGCAGAACCAAATGCGAGACGTGTAATCAACACGAGCATAGGGGTTCAAAACAGCACCACATTTAAGACACAAGAGAGGTTCATAAGAAAGTGTAGGGAGCTCGACGGATTGCATCAATGGCGTACACATAACACTGAGAGGGATTACGAGAGCCAACGATTCAGCTTTGGAAACCGGCCACGAGTTCCATGACCATCGGAGGCCTTCGATCGCCTCCAGTTCAACAAAATCCATAGGAAAATCGACGTCTCAAGCAAGCCCTCACTGTCGATTACATGGAAAAGCTCCGAAATGAAAGGAACCCTAGTTTCGCATCAGAAACTGGAGGGATAAAGAACACGGTGTTAAATTAATGGCGGAATTCTGGCAAATGGAGAAATCGAATCGCTTTTGCGCTGGAAAACAAAAAAAAGTAAAAGAGAAGGGGTTGCAGATATTGGGAAAGTGAAAGAAAATGGTGAGACAGTGAAGGAAAACCCTAGGGTTAGGGTTTGGGATTGTGATCGCCGGAAAAATGAAACGAAATTTGATCGGAAATGTTGATTTTTGAGAGAAACACTTCACAATTTTGTTGCGGATGGATTGTTTGATAGTTCCAGTTCTTCATCTTCCCCATTGTTTCTGCTTTGATTTGGTGCGGGAAGGAGTACTGATAAAAAGTGGTGATCCAAGACATCCAATAAGATACCGCCACGTCAGAGTGCTTTGTATTTTAATGAAATTACTTTTTTCCTTCCAATATTTAAATATATATATATATATAGGTGATACAAAAAACCCAAAACCTAAACCAACCCAAACCGATTCAATGGTTTGGTTTGGTTTTAATATCAAATTGGACTCCATGGTTTATATTTGAAAAAAACCAAAACCAATGAAAACCAAACCTAACCAATGATATTAACATACTCTTAAAATTAAATTCGTATAACTTTTGTTTATAAAGAAGATCAATTATTACGTATGCATGGTTTTTATTAAAAAAATTGTAAAAAATAGAAATAATAATAGTGTCAAATTGTAATGTATTAAAAAGAAAAAATACATAGTTTTAATTTAAAGTTAGCCAAAAGGAACATTCAAACAAAGTGGAGAGTAAGAATAAAAATTTGGAAGAGAAAATAAAATGTCAAAAATCGAGAACCAAACCGATAATAAACCGATCAAAATAAAACTAATTCATTAGTTTTGTTCTTTATTGTACATTGATTTGGATTCCTGTGTAAAATCGATTGGTTTGGTTTGTTTTTTGGTTAACTCCAAAATTGATAAAATTGGACCACTATCACCCCCTATGTTCTAGTAAAATCAAGGTTTAAAATATCAATGTCGGAAATATCAAGGTCTTTATTTTATCGAAACTTTGATGAAAATATTGATAAAGTATCGATTTCTATGGATATTTCTAAAAAAAATTATGAAAACAAAAAAATTTGAAAAAATAAATTTTAAATTAGTAGATAAACATTTTTTTTTCAAATAAGTAAATATGTCTATTATTTATACTATACTTATATTAGTGATATTTTGATATTTATTTTTTATGTTTAGTAGATTTTTATAAACTAAAATAGAAATATCATTTCACCCTTCACGTCGATATCGAACGAAAAACCGTGAAAATATCGATAAATATATCGATATGTCGATGAAAATTTTAAAATATGAATAGTGTTGGAATTTCTATATTATTGAATAATTACAATAATTTAGAATACATAATGATTTTTTACATATGAAATAAATAGACTTCAAAGATACCACAAAAAGAAAATCCATAAATAGAAAATACCAAAAAAATAATAATAATAATTCATAAACCCTAATTTTTCTTTTAAATGAATAGAAAAGAGGAGTGTATATCAATTAACCCAAGCTTGGTCATATCTATTAGAAAAAATTATTGCAAAAAACGGGTTGTTGGAAAAATATTTGCAAAGTTAGGTTTTTTTTTCTTTTTTTTTTTTTTGTCTTATTATTGTATTCAATCTTCCTTGAAGACTTGTACTCATTTTACATCAATAATTGAATCATGAAAACTTAGTGGTCTTTTCGGTTAATCAAAGAATTAACTCTATTTTTGCAATTATTTTTACCCTAAACCATATTTTAGCACTAAATTATATATATATATATATATATATATATATATATATATGGTTTAAAATCATCTGCGTCAGACATGGAAGGTGTAATAAAAAAAAATAAGAACATGGGTTAATCTACCAACTCAATTCCTAAATTAGGTATGGCTTATAAGTTTTGGAATTTTTAAATGCTACCTAATGAATTTCGGAATTTTCAGTATTCGGTGAATTAGTGATTGATAAAATAAGTACCAAAATGACCCGTACATTATCGATGGGATAAAGTCTCCATTCCACACTCACCCAAATACAAAAAGATTAAACCAACACAAATATTCACACAAATACACTCTGTATTTTTCTAAAATCTCACCAAATTCCAAAACAGTCAAAACTTTATTAAAAAGCCATAAACTAGGCTCAAATACTCTCTACTAAAACGTTGTTTGTCGTTTTCTTTGGTGATCGAACGCTGGTGGTAATTGGCAAATAACATCGACAAAGTACTTCATTTAGTGGTAATTATTGACAAATAGTAGTGGTAAAGCACTTCAATTGCTTGTAAGGCTTTATGGAAAAAAAATCTCCAGAGACAGAATGATAAGGACAAAGTAAATAAGAGACTTACTGATACTACCCTCTTCGACAAATAGTTTCGACATAAATGAGAGATACATTTAGAAAACTAAATAAAAGAGATGCATACATGAAACTAGAAGAGAGATTGGAGGCGTTAACAGTAAAGAAGAAAAACAAGATTGGTAGGTGGCGTGAGATTAAGAGGGAGAGAGAGATCCGAGGTTGGGGAGGGGCGACGAGAAAAAAGAAAAAGAAAAAGAAGATGATATGATTTAGTTTTTTTTTTTTTTTTTGAAAGAAGATATATTTTATGTTATTTAGGTTTTTTCTGTCAATTGAGTTTATCTTATTTTATGTGATTTAGTTTCTATTTATTTATATATTAATAGAGAGATGGATTGCTTAATTGATACAATAATTTCTAACATAAAATGAAATTACACAGTAAAAGATTATAAATTAGCTAAAATAATAAATAAAAGTTTCAATAATCCATATTTTCAAAAATTAGTTAAATTAATCATAAAGGTGATAGACGAATGGAAGATTGAATAATCTTAAGTATTTTAAAAAACTAGTTATATCAAAACATATGTGATATCTAACCTAATATTCAAAATTAAAAATTAGAGAAAATTTCCATTTGTTTAGCTCTCCATTCTGTAAGCTAAAATCTCATAACCAACAAATCAAAATATATTGTATTTGAATAATTCGACTACTTTATCCATGCATTTGGTTGGGTTTGAATCACTGTTATTCCATCAGAAATAAGGGCAAAACGAGAACATTATAAAAGCATGGAATGTCTGCAACACACTTTTGCCAAAAAAAACTTAGGCCCCCGTTTGGTTCGTAGTTCATTTCCATTATTATGTTTTCAAAAACATAAAAATACAAAGGAAATAATAAAAATGTGTTTGGTATACATGTTTTTAAAAACGATTTCTAAAAACAACACTCGAAATAGCTCATTTTCGAAAACAATAAATTGTCGTTTTTTTTTTTAGAGTTTTTTTCAGAAATTGTGAACTTGAGATACACTATTTCATTTTCAAATTCATAACCAAACACAAATTTTGAATATGAACTTCAATATTTTAAATTGGAACCAAACGTGTTTTCAAATACAATAAAAAAATTATTTCCCATAAATTTTCTTATTTTGCAAAATAATTTTCGGATCACTGACCCTTATTAATCCAAAATTCTAACTTAACCGTCCACATAGTTTTGATATTCTCACAAATATTCAAAAAAAAAATAGTATATAAAAGACTAAGGGTTGCCTAGAGAAATGAAAAAAAAAATCTAATTATAAAATTGGTGAAGTCGAAAAAAATAAATAAATAAAGTTATGAAATTGTCAAAAATTCCCTTACCTCAAATAAACCATTCCCAAAATCCAAAAAGTCATTAGATAATTTTAAAACTTCAAAATTTCCTATAATTAAAACATTTTTTTCATGTAGTTAATGCCCTCCCAAAACATCAAATCAGCTCACATCTTCCAAATACCTAAACAAACCCTTAAACCTACCTCAAATCCCTGGTGGGTGTATAGAGTAAGTTTTCATAACCTATGTTAGTATAGTTGAGTTATAATAGTTTGTGTACAGAATGTGGATTACTTAGTTTAGGTTATACTATGTGTTTGTGTTGTATATTATTTTAGTTTGAGAAGAAAATATTAAGCATTGTAGCAAAGAATAAAAAAATGATGAATGTGAAATAGTAAAAACTTTAGCAAATAGTAAATATTGTAGCAAAACCCTCTACCCAATCAGATGTCAGACTCATCAAGACAACGCTCCTGAGCCAAAATAAGCTCAAATCCCACCAAACCTCAAACCAATGAGTCATTTAATCGAAGTCAACCCATATCATAGAAACCAAAGGTTTAACGAAAACCACAAACGATCTTATCGATTCCTCCAACAACCACACGTAGTAGTCCTCTAGTAGTAGTAGTAGTAGTAGTAGTAGTAGTAGTAGTAGTAGTAGTAGTAGTAGTAGTAGTAGTAGTAGTAGTAGTAGTAGTAGTAGTAGTAGTAGTA
>JBBPDJ010000019.1:3396642-3411692 GCA_037974625.1 Cucumis cinereus | reverse complement strand
GAGGAGGAGGAGTTTTTTTTATAAAATAATTTGAAAACTAAAATATTCTAATTTAATCCGCTGTAAATGTAATTTATAAGATTTAAAAATTAAAAATATATGAAATCTAAGGAGGAGGAGGAGGAGGAGTTTTTTTTATAAAATAATTTGAAAACTAAAATATTCTAATTTAATCCGCTGTAAATGTAATTTATTAGATTTAAAAATTAAAAATATATGAAATCTAAGTATAAAATTAGAGAAAAAAATGAAACATAAATTCAAATTTAAATACAGAGAAGAATTAGGAATTGGGAGAAAAACAATAGACATCATAGACTTATTTATATATAATATTAATAGTTACAAATACAATATGTGAAAGAAAGTTCACGTGCTAGACATAATACTACTACTAACACAATTACACTATATAAGTAAATAGTATCCAAATAAGGATTAAGGACGGGTTTAAATAAGATAAATGCAATAATGATTCTAACACAAAATGCAGTTACACAAAGATATATTCAAATAGATAATGGTGAAAAAAATATATAAAAAAAATCTCCAATTTAAATTATTGACAATCTTTTGTTTAACAAAAACAATATTTTATTTTAATTAGAAACCACAAAAAATGATGAGTAAAACCTCATAACTTTCTATTTCAATTACAATTTTATTGAGATAAAAACACAATGTATATTTCAAATAATTTAAATTGATATAATAATATGTTTTGAGATAAAAGTGATAACAAATCAAAATATATCAATATGAATTTAAAATCATTAACATAATATAAAATCTAAAGATCTATTATAAATTAAAATCAAAATGATGAGAAAAATAGTAAAATAAAAAAAATTATTTTTGAAAAGTGACTAAATCAAATATTTTCGAAAAGTGGTTAAAACAAATCAATCTAATCTAAAACCATCAATTCGAATATAAAAAAACGGAAGAAAAATTCGGCCGCTTTCTCCCCTGAATTCGTTAGATTGCAATAAGTCGACTACTTTATTCATGAATTTCAATAGATTTGAATCAAACACTAGTATTCTAAAAATTACACTAAATTAAAACATATGATATATGAATTACACTGTATTCTACCAATATGCTAACACCAATGCAGAGGCCACAAAACCCAAACTGCCTAAGTTTTTGCTATTCCTACAATTATGCTAAAGGTTAAGTCCGAAAATATTGAGAAACAGATAAGGTGGCCCAAATGAGCCCATATGACGAAGGCTTCCAAACTTTTTTGGCCCAATAATCAGTTGGGTTGGGCCTAACATAGACCCTATCAAATAATTTTCGATGGAGATTCAATTAACAGATTTATGATTGTTAACATATACTATAGGTCAATCGAGTCATGCTAATCTCACGAACCCATGGATAAATTAGTCATTTACTATAGACACATTTAAATATATATAATTTATTTGACATATCTTTACTTTTTGAGCTCTATTTTTAATATAATAAAGAAAATAAGAAATCTCTAATATTCATTTTGTAAGTAATTGATAGAATTGTTAATTAAAAGGGGACATAATCAGCATTAAAGAAATGAAAAAAAAAAAACTGAGGATTGTGTTCGGAATTTATTTTTAAAAAATAAACTCTTTATATTTTAGAATAATAATTAGGATTAAAGAATATGAATTGAAAGTTTGACTTTTTTTGGTCAAAGATTATTTATGAGATTGAATCTGAGTCAAATATTCCAATTGTTCCCTTCCTACAACTTACCTTTCAATATTTGTAATGTATTCGAAACAACTTCCTATCCTATCAATATACTTTCTAAGTTATATATATATATGTATCATGCAATTATTTTATTAGTTGATCAAGAAGCTAACACATATGACGAAAGAAAGATTAAGCATCCACTTGTGTGGTGTCTAGCCACACACATTCTGACGCTCAAGTCAGTCTTGTGTTTCTGAGTAACTAAACAATAGAAAAATAGTAGGGTATTTGGGCAAACCTTCGACCAATGATTTAGAGTGTTTATATATATAGTAAATTGATTCTTAACGGATGTTCAGACTCATAATTGCTCCTCTTAAAATTCTAGAACCGTTGAGTTAATACTCGATGAGCAGTTAGACTATCATTGTAACATGTGTATAAGTACTCTCAACACTTCCTTTATGGCTTTCATCCACTGAGAATTCAAATTGTTACGCACTCAGTCACTTAGAGGTCTTCCTCCATGGGTTCTCTGAGCTCTCCTTGGCATTACCCATTTGGTACTACACTCCCTTGTGGGTCCTCTAAACTTATCTTAGAAGGGCTAGACTTTTCCTTGAGGGTCCTCTTCCTATGAGCTTCTCTTACAGATCCCACTAAGCTCTAGGCTATGTTGTCCCATGTGAGTTCTCTTGTGAGCTTTTCTTTTGAGTCCCACTAAGCTCCAAGCTCTCTTAGAGGCTATACATGAGTCATCTTGAGATCTACTAAACTTACCTTATGGGTTCAACTGAAACTGAGCTTTCTCTAAGCTCTCTTAGGCTTTCCATGGGTCTCAAAACTCTCTTTCAACTCTCTCAGAGGTCTTTCTGAACTCTCTCATAGGCGTCTTTGATCATGAGTTTGCCTAATGGGTTCCACCGAGATCTCTCTAAGCTATCTTAAGCTCTCCTATAGTCATCTTAAGCTCTCTCATAGGCTCTTATAAGCTTAACTCATGGGTTCTACCGAACTCTCTCTAAGCTCTCTCTAAGCTCTCTTAGGCTCTCACATGGGTCATCTTCAGCTCTCCCCTAAGCTCCTCCGATCAAAAGATTAATAGCATTAAAATTTAGTCACTCACAATTTATGATAGCTAATGGCAACACAAATTCCTAAGATTAAAAAAATGAGCTACTAATCATATTAAACCATTAAAAAGAACCTCACTTAAAAAATTCATATTAAAAAAAAAAAAAACAGCATACAAACGAGTACATATTGCTGAAATTTATATATGATAGAGGAAGAGAGTGTTGCATAAGGATATACCTAAATGTATACGAGGAAAATGGTGGTAGGTCGTTCAAATTAACTTTCAAAGGAAAAGCTGGAGCAAAAGCAACAAAAGGAGATCTACACACCACAAAAAGGAAAATCCATACAACAGAACAATAGAATCTCTTCAAGAAGTCACGAAAAAGACAGTAGATTATATTAAGTATACTCTCTCTCAAGTTGTTATTACATCTGATAGTTCTTCACAAGGAACCTCAAGTGGATCTGACTCTGAGTTGGATATTGATGTGAATAGGCATACAACACCAAAAGATAAGGAAGATGGTTTTGAATGAGACTCTTTTGATTTTTCTGTCTCGTTGTTTCTTTCATGATGACTGGGTTAGAATCATGGATGTCTTAAGGGAATCAAATGACGCAGTTACTTCCTTCAATCCTTTTCATGCGGATAAAGTCTTAATTATGGTTCGAGATAAAACACAAGCTAGAATCATGTGCATGAACAAAGGATGAGGATCACAGTGGGTTAGTGAAATGTGAAAAAGTAGAACCCAAAACTATTGAATTATGCTAAATCATTTGTATTCATTTTATTTATCCTAACTTCATCAATCCCACATTAATCATAAGTCAAAAAAGTCATTAGTTATAACTTACAAACAAAACAATGATGAGGATCAAAGAGAGCACAAGCAACTTTAATATGTCAATGCCAGATCCAAGAAAACCCTAATATATCAAATACCATCCTTTTGTATATATAAAATCAACAAACGAAAAAAAAAAAGATGTGTAATTAACAAATCAAAATGAAAATATTAATATATATATATACCTTGACCCACAAGTTAATTAAAATTTGTGCTTCTAACCACCATCCATGGCATAGTATTCCAGACATTACATTTATAATATTCATATTATTTGATTATGATTATTCCCACCATAGACTATATTATAAAAATAAAAATTCTTTAATTGAATTTCCATTACTCATTGCCCCATTAACATGCTGGCACATGCCCTTGTTCCCTCTCTATGGGTCCCTAAATATTTATATATATTTTTCTTCTCCTCACCCACAAAAATCATTACACAAATATACCATAAATTAAGGTATAAAATAATAAAAAGGAAAAAATAAAAACCAAAAAAGTATCTTCTTTCTTCCCACATAATACAATGAGATTTAATTTCATAAGCATAAAAAAACATTTGACAACCTAACAAAGAAATGAGTGTGATTATTAAGCAATAAAATAAAATAAAATCAAAATAACCCATATATATATATATATATATATATATATAAATATAAATATATAAATATAAATATATAAATACATATATATATTGGAAAATTAATTAGTGGTAATAATAATAATAATAATTAAACATAACAAACAAACCAACCAGACAGACAGTAGGTGAAAGTTTACAGCTTTTCATGTCTCTTCTATTACAAATATTGTCCCCAACAACAGATCATTTGATATTTTTCTTTATATACTAATTAATAATTTAAACAAAAAACAACATTAATTTTTTTTTTAAAAAAAAAAAAAGAAAAAAATACACAGAACAACATGCAAATTTCCAAGCTGGAACACCATATTCTTCACAAAACCACTTTCTCAATATGATCTGATCTTCTCAGCTAGCTTCTGCTTTTGCATTTCTCCATAGCTCTTGGGGCTGAAAATTTGGGGAAAATATATATATACTTAAAAACATCAAAACCAAAACTATTTTAATATTGTATTGTGAATTATAATTGAGGTTATTATTGGGAAAATTGAATTAGGGTTCTTAATAATTAATTACCAAGGCCAATGGCTTCTGATCCTTTCATGATTCTCAAACGCTTGCATGAATCCACAAACATTCTGGAAAAAAAAAAAGAAGTTATTTAATTTGGTTAAAAGCAAAAAAACGAAACGAACTGAAACGAAAATGAACGGAACTTACTCCCATGGGACATCGCCGACGAGCATCCAATCGCCATCTTTATCTTCATAAG
Organism: Cucumis cinereus; assembly: GCA_037974625.1. NCBI lineage: Eukaryota > Viridiplantae > Streptophyta > Magnoliopsida > Cucurbitales > Cucurbitaceae > Cucumis > Cucumis cinereus. The sequence goes on along the minus strand of JBBPDJ010000019.1, from coordinate 3,406,705 downwards.
TAGGAACAAACTCAGAGGTATTGAGAAGATCCATCAACTTCCTTTCATTCATGAAGTCTATCATTCCTTGTGTACCATATTCACCTTTTTAAATTAAAGAAAACAAATTAATTCTTTTTTCTTTATTGTTTTTTTTTTCATTATTGCATGTGAAAGAACTAAGAAGAAATATCTTTTATAATAAAAAAACCAAGATTTTCTTCTTTTTTTACCCATAGTGAAGGAGCTGAACATCTTGGCCAAGGCATCAGAAAGTTCTTGGTAGCTTTGATACATTTTCAGGTCAACCTTGCGGAGATATGGAGCACCATCCATGCAAACCTTCACAAAAGCAGCTGGGCTGCCACTGTTTCCTTTCTCCGTTCCTTCGCCGCTGCTTGCGTTTTTCTGTGCCATCACGTTTTTCCTGTACGATCGAACTGGTGGCCATCCCACAACTTGTGCTCTAAAAAAATCCAACAGACTATCGTTAAGAAATCAACAAACTAAACAAAAAATTATTCAACTAAACAAAAAATTATTCAATGTGATTGTTACTGTAAGTACTATCCGATAGATGCATGTTTAAATTCATGTATTTTTTTTAGTTCAATCAAGTCTAGTTGAAGGCGAGGTGGGAGAAGAATTTAAATCTCTAACAAAGTTAACGAGTGAAATAATTCTTACGATTTTTCTGTCTCATAAATTGACATGCTGAGAATCATCACATGTTGAAAATATCAAGGGGACGCACAAAGATAGATGGACTACAATTAAATATGGCACTAGAGCTCATTATGTCAAACAAGTATTTAGTCCAATAAAAAAAATTGAAATCCTGTGAAGATTGGTGAACTCATAAAAGGAACCATATTGAGAGACATGTTAATTAGTTTTGAGATAAAAACTCATACTATCAAATAATCCAACGATGTAAATTCGTGAGTTAAAACTAAATAAACCCGATTTTAGTTCAGTTTGGAGGAAGATATTTACTTGGCGGGTGGCTTGGCAGGATCCTTGGAGCAGAGGCTCTTCTCGCCATCAATGTTCGTCGAAACATTCTTAATATTCTCATTGAGGTCCACCCCGACACCGACACCAACACCTCCTCCACCATCCTTGCTCTGAAGGTTAAGTTTGAGATCAACAGTTTCAGAGAACCCCCTCTTGCCAGAAGCTTTGAGGGACGTTTGATCTCCACCACCGCCACCAGGCAAACCGAGGCAGAGCTCAGTCTCCTTCAAGCTAAAAAACTGATTGTTGGGCATATTCAGGCCAACTGCTTCCATATAGAATCAAAAGAAAGCTTTTTATTAAACTGTCGTCGTCTTTTTCTTCTTCTCGTAGTGTCGCCTTCTAGTTCTTTGGTGTGGTATTATATATATATTATATGGCCTTTGGTTTTTAATAGAGACTGCAACCCAATAATATAAGCAACCAAAATTCACTTCTCTTTTATTGGATTGCATGTAAAATCATTTTAACTCCATTCAATTTTATTTTATATATTATGTAAATGCTCTATTTTTATATCAATTCATTAATTATTGGTCCCTACTATAAAGTTTTTATTTTTTTTAATTTATTTATATATTCATTGCAATAAAGTATATGACTTGTCAATTGATTTAAATAGTTTATTCGTTTCCTTTTCTTTTCTTTTTCTTTTCTATTTTATTTTTCTAATAGTGTCTAAAAGTCGAATTACATGTAAACATTTCTTGTTGTGCATTGAGATGTTGATATAAATTAACTTAATTTTCTTTTCAAAAATCAAATTGAAATAAAACTATTTTTGAACCATGAGATCGTCCTTTGGGAGGATATTATTTACATAATGGATGAATCAATATTTTCATTATTATTATAGCAAAATCTATAAAAACATACAAAAAAAATAAGCAACAAAAATGTCGCTTTTGCGAATTTGATATAAATGAAAATAATAAATTTGCTTGTTTAAAGAGTGTGAAAATATTTATTTATTAATTTAAATAAAATTTTCTAACTTTTTGTGTTCATAATATTTTTAAAAAGAAAAAAACTTAAATGCATCCAGGTACTTACTCATCTCTCTATCACATAAAAATAGGATTAAAAATTAGTTTTTTTTTTTTTAAAAAAAAGTAACTTTTAATCTTATTTTTGTGTATTAGAGATAGTAAGCATGTAGACAGGATGCACCTAATCATTACTCTTCTAAGAATATCCATCAACATTGATATTTTATTGATATTTTTAATGGCATATTGTAAGATTGAGCCTTTGAAATATTCTATCAATATCGACATTTTATACTAAAAGTCCTACATTGTTGGATATATGAAAGAAGCTAAAGAAAAAAAATACTTCGAATATGTGTCAAATAGTATTCACGAGTTTTTTATATCTAACATCTCACCAATATTACGTTGTGGGTGGTGGCCTCGTCGAATAATTGTTCTGTTATTTGTTATTAATTTGTATATGCGTAGCAAGGGACCAAAAATTTTCATTACTTGACTCTCTCACACCCTCATTTCTTCATTTTAAATTAAGCTAATTTTTTTTTAAAAAAAAATCTCTTAAATATCATTTAAGATGAATAAGTAAGATTTGATTTCAAATGAAATATTTGAGATAATTTTTATTCATAATTTTTCGACGAATATAAATGAGACACGTCAACTGAAAATTAAGAAATTAATTATAAAGTTTGGCATGTGAGGGATCAATAAACAAAAGTTTTCATATTGGCAATGTGAAAATTGGAACTTAAAGAGAGTGCCTAATAGTTAGAGTCAACCATCACATGCAACACACTAATCAACTTTGTTATATATTAATTACACACTTAATTTCCAACCTTTGCTATTGAATTCCATCTTGTGTAAGAAAAATATTAACATTTTTATAATTTAATATATACTTCAAAATTGTTAATCTTAGATTAAAATTTTCCATTGTTATTATAAATAAATTTTCTCTAAGATCTTACATTATGACAAAGACAAAGGGTAGATAGATAATTTTAGGTTCGTTTGGGACTGTGTTTGCAATCGTTAAGAGTGATTTGGAAGAGTTTGTTGTTTGGTAAATCAAATTATTAAACAATCTAATCTAATCGATTTTTAAATTATAACTAACCAAACTACTAATTTAACCCTTTAAATAAATATATTATAATAATATTCTTTTATATTAATATATAATTGATTAATTTTTTATAACAATTATTTTTCTTTAAATTTTATCAAATAACTTAGAATAAACACAAATTAATTGAAATTCAAATCATATAAAATTTTAAAATTATATATTATAATAAAATATAATTTATTATCAATGTTAAAATAATTAAAATAATAAATATATTTGGTTCATGTAATTTAATTATTTAACATTGAAACTAAAATTTTTAATTAAAAAATAAAATATATTAAAAACTATCTTACTTCTTTCTCCAACTTATTTTTTAAAAAACAAAACTGACAACAATTATTTTAAAAGTTACACAATTCTAAACAAAGTCTTAATTACTGAATTAATTAATCTCATGTTAAAATTGATGTTTTAAATATTCAATAAAAAAAATCATGGAATTTCGTTGGACATATACATTAGTGTATACTAAATTTATTTTGCTCTTTTGTATACTAACTATTTTTTAATTATATTTTTTTACCAAAAAAGCAAATTTTATTTCTAAAAAAAAAATTATAATGAATTTGAATAATTATTGAATTCTATCTCATAGGGCATAACATGTTAGCAATAATCATATGGAATAAAAATCAATAATTTATTTTTAATAATAATAATAATAATGTAATAAATCACTCACATATTCACATCCATTTGGTTATTATTGTAACTCTCAATCTAGAAAAGGTCATTTATGTATTAAAAAAAGGGTACTTAACATTATATTTTATTTGCTATTTGATTTAATAATTTATTAAACATAATTAGATACCTAATAAAATATAAAATATAATTATAATAAATTAACAAAAGTTTCTATTTTTGTAACAATTTTAAAATTTCGTATTGGCAGTAAAAATGTTGTATGGTGTCACAAAATTAGGAAACAAAGAAGCGGATTTTCTTGAAAACCATGTTCGTTTTAAATTATAAATTTACAATTTTTTTTTTAATGAAAATTAGTTTGTAAAAAAAAAAAGGAAAATAAGCCATGTTACTGATTAAAGCACGATTGAGCCATTTGGCATTCGCTCTTGGGATCCATAAAATTATTATTATTATTATTATTATTATTATTATTTTAATTATTTTGTTTTTGAAAAAAAATATTTAAAAAAATTGAGATTCTTCTGTGAACCTTCCTTATGAGCATATATGCACATGAAAATTATATTTTATATTATATCTATAAATAGTAAAGGTATGAATAGAGAATTGCATATGGTTTGTCTATTATACTCTTTTTTGTTATTTCATTACTATATATATATATATATACTACAAATGGATAGATGAACCAATTATTTTAAAAGTGATGGATGATGGAAGAAGATCAAGCTTGAAACTACACTTTCCTTGTTTCCTTAGGACCCATTTTTTAGGCATTCTTTTGAGTACGACTAATATTTCCATTCAACAAATTAGGAAGAAAGACTTGTTCTAGATAGGCATACATCCATGTTCTGATGATATCTAGCTTCCATTATTTTCTTATCTCTAAAAATGTCTCACTCAAAGGTTGAACCACAGAACATTTTCGACTTCGATATCAACTAATAGACGATAGATCAATGAGTCAATGTAATCCCCTACATTACTCAGGACCAAAACTCAAATGCCTACTTTTGTACCTACTTTAGCTATATACTAAAGTCTATGATCATATAGACACCAATTAAATGTGGATAAGAACATAAGAGGAACTCTTAGTAGGCCCACTTACTCATATCCATGCAATGCCCATTGCCTCTATTTAATCTTAGAAATTATAACAAAATGAAATATATACAAAAAAAAAAAAAAAAAGGGTTTCTTTTACTTCAGAGAAAAAATGCCCCAAAAGTTACTTTTTCCTTATTTCCTCACAAACTAGGTTTCTAATCTTGGATTTTCTTTTAATGAGATAATGTATATATATACATATACATACATATATATATAGGGTTATGTATGTATGTATGTATGTAAGTAATAAGTTATAAGAAAAAAAAAAGATGCTAAACAAATCAAAATGAAAAAGGGATATGTTTGAAGAGATCCCTGCAAGACACATGAACATCAAGCAAATGCTATCACTCAGCTATCATTCATTCTAAAAGGAAGGAAAAAGAAATAATAATAAGATGTCATGGTGGTGACTGACAGACAAGTCACATCCAATGGAGAGGGAGACATTTCTAACCCTAGCTGTGCCCTTGCTTTGTCACAATCCTCCCAAACCCCATTTCTCTTTGCCTTGTTTCTTTCCAAACCCTAACTCTCTCTCTCTCTCTCATTCAAATCCCCCTTTCTTCATCACCACATACATATTCAAACAAAATCAATCAAATTTTTATTTCATTCATCATTTTCGCCTCTAAACTTTCAATTTTGTGTTATTTTAGTTTTTCCATACTTCCAAACCGTCTGATGTGATTCGTTTTCAAATATCCTATTTTTCAATCATTTTCTTTTCCTTTGTTATATTATACTATGTCATTACCGGTCTTTACGCATATTCAAAACTATGGTGTTTATGTTGTTTCTAACAACAAAGGCAAAGATCAAAATAGTTTTTTTTTCTTTTGAAAGTTCGAGAATCCAACTAGACATTTTAAAGATCTTATGGAACAAATTTGGGAGATCAATGATAAAAGAATTTGGGGATTTGAAAATTTAAGAACCAAACTAGAATTGTGTTTGAAAATAGTGGGACCAAGATATGATTTGAGGAAAAAACCCCCCATTTTCAAGTTTTTTAGGAGTCAAAATCATATAAGCTTACAAGAAATCAATTTTTTGCTTTCAATTCTCAAACAACTCCCTTATCTCCTATTGAAAGTGACACAACCCACTTGCTTCTCTAATCCATACATTTATTTTTTATTTTTTATTTTTTATTATTTATGTTTTTGGTTTTCCTATTATTTGTGTGTTGAGTAAAATGGAGATAAAAATAAGTAAAGTGAGTTCATTTTCACAGTGTGTGTTGTGGTGTGGCCATTTATGTACACCCAAAAGCTTTGGTATGATATATGGTTATTATGTTGTGAATAAATTGACTTGTTTCATTTAGTCTTTTTTTTTTTTAAGAAATTTTTATTGATAACAAAAAAAAAAAATTGAAACTATTTACAAACTGTGTAGCAAATTTGAAAAAAAAAACTTTTTTTAGGGTTTAGGGTTTTTTTTTTTTCAAATTTAGGAAACAATACAATTCAACGTCACCAAAGTTGTTGTAAAGGAAATAGGAGGAAACAAATAATTATCAAATAGGACTTAACTGATAATATATTTTTGGATATGATTTTTTTGAAAAATTATTTTAAATGACAAAACTATTAAAAATATTTACAAATATAACAAATTTTACCTTTTATTGATGCATCGCGATAGACCCAGATAAATATCTACTGATTTATATCACTATGGTGATGATGTCTATCTAAGTCTATTGAATCTATAACAAATAGAAAGTAAAATTTTACTATATTTATAAAATCAATTAGCTCGTTTTGTTGTATTTGAAAACATCCGAATTTCTATACTTGAAAATAACACATTTCTGGAGTTCTTTTTTTCTAAATCAAGGTTAAGTGTAAATTGCTTCTTTTAAAGAAAATAAAAAATGTTAACTTATTACCTCTTGATGAGTATTAAGACTTTAATTAACCACATTTCAAACTTCCCTAAAGTTAGGGTTACTCGTTCACATTCTCCCTTCCTAATGAGTATTAAGACTTTAATTAATCACAACCTTAACAATCATGTCAATGCCATAATATATTACAATGTTAATTAGCTCAAACAAAACAATATCAAACCATTCTCCAAACCCATAGGAAAAATATTAATAAATCAACACTAACCCTATTTCCTAATTATTATTATACATTAAATTGTACCGTACCCAGTAATTAAGTATAATTAAAGTCTAACTTTAGGCTTAAATTAAGCTCAATGCTCGATAATAAAACCATTAAAATCAATACCAAACACCAACAAATCAAATCTCTGTGTAATCTTGATGATCCCCAGTTTTGATATACTTATACTTTTCAAAAGGGGCAAAAGGGGCATGTGTTAATTTATAATTTAATTAAACCCAAATTTTGTAATATAAAGTTTTTGGACCATAGTTTAATTTAAAAAAGAGTAGGTGTTTGCTACAGCTGATTATAATCTCCATAATATTCCAAATGTTCCTTAAATTTAGGACATGGTGGGGGCTGCCCTCTTTTTCTTTGGAATGTCTAAAAAAGAAATTAAGAACCCTAGCTATAGTGTAGGGCTTCCCTCATGCTGACCAAATATTTCACCATTATCCCAACTTATTATTATTATTATATAAATTATTATTTTTATTATTATTATTACCTTAATTTACTTCATCCTATCCATTATTTAGCATTTATGAAAGTTTGTAAAAACAGACAAAATTTGTGCTCCTTCAATTAAAGATATTTGAATTGTAATAATAAAGATAGATACAAAATTCATATATTTATAAGGGTATGTGAGTTATTGCCAAGAATATTAAAGAATGTCAGTCCATAAGGATGAAAATATTAAGAAAGTTTATAATTTGTATTTTAATGTTAAAAAAAAAAAAGAAATAATTAAGAGATGTATCATTTATGTGGAAGGCTATGATGTCACACCCTTTCAATCTCTATTAAATTATTTGACATCTTCTAAGGAATTATAAGGCTGAAGAACTTTGATATATATTTGTAAAAGCTTTCATTTTTTTTTCTTTTAAATTATTTTATCTTTGGAAAGATTTTTAATTATTTTATTCTAATTATATGATCCATAATTTGATGTTTTGTTTTAGTTCATCAAACTTTTCAATATTTTATTCCGTTAGTCAAAATATTTATAGATATAACAAAATATAACAATCTATTTGTGATAGGTCGTGAGAGACTACTATATGTGTCTATCTATGTCATGATAGACATCGATGGTAGTTTATTGCACTCTATCACAGATAGACTGTTATATTTTGCTACATTTGTAAATATTTTTGTTCATTTTGCTATATTTAAAAACAAAACCTTCAAAAACTCAATAAAAGTACGACAACTAAAGTAACCAAATGTGATAGGACTGAGTAGTGGCTAAACCAGAAAATTTGTCAACTCGGAATTTACTTAAAATTTGGTTAAACAATTATTTATAAACTATAAGTAACCAATTCGAAAATTCATAAATTGTGGCTACGTGGTTAACTTAGTACATCACAATTATTTTTCAGTTTTTTTGTTGGGTTTGAGTTCAGCTGACTCTTGTCGATACTCATTTGACTTTCCTTTCGACAACTTCAAGGTGCGTCACTCTAGTCACGTCAGTTGAGATTGTTGGAAAGAGTCAAATCCTCCATTATTTTTAGATGAAAATATGAAACCATTGCATACAACAATTTCATTGTCTATCTTATCAAATAAATCTTTTTCAATATATGTTCAAGTAATTAAACATCAATGGATGCTATGGTTGTGTCAACCTAGTTGAGATGACCTTTGCCCCTAATCTTGATTCCACCTCTTTAATTTCTAGTTCTTCTTTTAGTGAAAAATTGAACATGAATGATATTAAACATGTAAAATGGTTGAAAACTTCCTACTAGAAGAAGGAATGAAAATAATAATAACATTCATGAAACTCAAACTCATATACAATCGACTAAGATGGGCTGCAGGGAGCTAGAAGAATCGAAAAAATGAATCACTATGCAATTTAGTTAATTTTTATGGACATACAAATTGATTTATGCTCGTATTGACCATTAATATTATAATACAACTTTTACGAGATGGGGTCATATTAAACACGTGATTTTATCGTTATTTAAAAAAGAAAAGGAAAAAAAAAGAAATGAGATATTAGTCTAATATATAATAATTAAAAAACAATCATAAAAGAACATGTAAAAGTGTGATTTTATGTTGTTGTTAGCTTGATGTCATTGATGATGGAGAAGCATCATAGTGGGAGTGATCACAAACTCAAAATCAAACAAACAATTAAGTCAAATCTGTTTAACTCAAACCTAAAACGATATGGTATCCGTTAATGGGTGACAAAAGAATCCACATCTTTTCATTAAAGTATGTGTTTTTGTATTTATTTATTTATTTATTTCCATCCTTATCTTTAAATTTCTTTTCTATTTATTTATCCAAAAGATATTTCTTTAACATGTTTTTTAATATAAGATTAGTTCATAACTAGGTATCACACAATGTGTCAATTCTACATTAACTTAGGTCCCACACTTAATTATCTCAATTAAGTTGACACGCTCTAATTAAGTGTTCTCATCACGTAAGGTAGACTCGTCCTTTTTTTGGTACAATTGGAGATAAGAGAAGATTTGAATCACAAACGGCCTCGTGGTTACTAACACTCTCGTATGTTAATGGAGTTATGCTCGATCTGGCAACTTTATCCTTAATTGTAACACTTCGAGTTTAAATTTGTTTGATTTAGGAAAGATGTGACTTGCAAATTTAAGAGTAGACTCAGTTAGTTAGTTAAGAGGTTTTAAGATATGGCAAGAGAATTAACTTACTCCATTTGAAATCAAATTATATAATTATTTGGACAAGTGATCATGGATACACTACTATAAAAAATACTTTACTTGACACTTTGAATTTAACATTACTTGACGGTTTTATACAAAACCGTCAAGTAATGTTAAAACCTGTCAAGAATAAACAAAAGGAAAAACAATGAAGATTTTTTTTAAATACTTGATGACGGAATTTACCCGTCAAGTAATAAAGTTAAATTAAAAAAAAAAATTGTGCGCGCGCCCTTCTTTCCCAAAAAACGCGATTTTTTCGAAAGGCCTTCATCCACACGTCCCTTTCTTCCCAAAAGACTTCAGAAATTTTGTTCCCCGCTTTCA
>JBBPDJ010000019.1:3222347-3396542 GCA_037974625.1 Cucumis cinereus | reverse complement strand
CAGTGGATAACTGTCAAGTAAACTCTTATTCTTGACAGTTTTTCACTGTCAAGAAAAAAATGCTTATTCTTGACACTAGATTACTTGACGGATTTAAAACCGTCAAGTAATCCTTTACTTGATAGTTTTTCACTGTCAAGTAACCTCTTTTCTATAGTAGTGATATATAGTAAGCACAATTATCCCAATGATAGTATCATACGTTTTGGGTGCTTCCAAAATCAAAGGCAACGGGTTTATGTCCAAATTCTCAACATCATACAATTCTAGAGTTAGGTGAAGGGCTTGTCGTCTTTACAAATTGTAATATTTTTTTTACTTCAAACTTACTTGATAAGCTCTCTAGTAATGTTAGATAATATAATATTAAATTTACCTTCAGACACCTAAATTCTTATAACTAAATATTCACACAGAAAATTAATTGGTAATTAAAATAGAGGTGAGAGAATCAAAATTATGTTTATTTTTTAAAATGCAATAACAAAAATAAAATAAGTTTGAAAATTTAAAGTCTAAAACGGATCTTCCAAAAAGTTCAAATCAAAGAGATACCAACATCAAAATGAAATCTAAATCTCGTATTAAGTGCTTCCAAAAGTTGTTATTGTTTTCATTTATAAATAATTGGTTGACAATATATGTCAGATCTTATTTAACTAAATAATGTTAAAAAAATATTGTCCATATAATTTGTTTATGATCATAAAACATTGTGTACTAATTAATATCATAAAAGAGATTACGAAACAAAATTAGAACCACAAACATTTTTAAACATCACTAATCAAAATTAAAGATATAGAAAACAATTTGGAAATATATTATAAGAAAATAGAGTGAATTAAGTCCAGCTGGGATTTGGAACATGATCATGGATTGAGATTATATATTAATTAGCAAGTAATTTTTTTTTCATACTTAAAATTGGTCAATAATTAAATAAAATCTTCAAATAAAATAAAATGTCAATAATGCATGTCAGTATAAGTTTAGTTATATATATGGAATAGAATCCTTGTTTTTATATTATGTATTGTGACATTAATCCAAAATATAAACCTAATCCACACCATAATCCCTGATTTTATTGCAGATTTTCTTCCCTTAATTTAATTTAATCCCATCCCACACCCTTTTAAAGCCTTACAAATTTCTAACTTTATTTTTCTAATCTTACATACACGTCTTATTTTCCTCTCTTTGATTATTGATTTTCAAAGTTATCGATCCGTTATATTTTTATATGCAAGGTTAGAAATATGGGAGTCGATAGAACTATGGAGGTCTCAATTTTATGAAAATATAGATGTTGATAGAAATTATAGAAGATTTTATGAAAAATGTTATGGTAAACTTAATGAAACTTTAATTGTGGGGGCAATTAGACTATATTTGACCATTTTCAATCATCATTTTTATAAATTATGACAACATTTAGATGCATATTGTTGATATAAATAGAAAAAAAATTACAAAATAGTATCAATTAGTTGTAATCAATTGTAAAATTAAAGGAGATATGAAATGTATGAATACGAAATCATTGAAGTTGTTAATTATAAAGAAAAATGACCTTCGTGTTGAGACAAAACCTTCGACGAATAAGTATAAAAATAATAGAGAAAGTAAAGAAATCAATAAAAGCTAAAAACATAAGAATTTACGTGAAAACGTATCAGAAAAATACTTTTATGGTCCCCAATTACAAAACTATTCTCTTCAAAGCTTTTAGATACTCACACCTCTCTTTTTCACTCTCAAATTAAAAATTACAAAAGAAAATTAGTTATAAAAGTTTAAAGTGTATGAAATTGGAATATTTGTAAATAAATGAGGTGGACTCCTTTTATAGGCTTGGAGTCGCCTATCTTTCTACAAAATAATCAATGAGGGATTTCCACATCCCACATCTTGCCAAAGCCAACACTTCGACCATCCAATCTAGAATCTTGATAATTCTGACAGAAATTACAAAAGTGTTATTTGTTTTTTTGTTTTTTTGTTTTTCTTTTTTTGAAAAACAGAATTCATTCCAAGAAAAAACTAAACACTCCTCAAATACAACAAAGGAGATCCACCAAGGGATATTCTCACCCCAAAAACAAAACTCCAAAATCTTCCATAAAGGAGGAAGAAGTATACAAGCCCAAAAAAGAACGGAGAGACAGATAGAAAGACGCTCTAGCAAGCCAATGTGTAGCTAAGTTACTAGAACGCGATCAGCTAACAAAATTAATACTGTCCAAAGAGTCAACAATGCTAAGAACATTACATGCAACACTTTTAATCACAAACAAGTCATAATCAACTTCATTCAAAGAAGCAATCGCCTCCACAAGAGGCAGAATCAAAGTTCCAAACTTAGAACGCACTGAAAGAACGACACCCATGGCTTTCATTTTCAGTACCTTGATCTTCCAGACTTTGTTTATCCTTTTAAAACCGACACCCACCGGAGATTCGATGGAGTCATGGACCACCCAGCCCACAACATCAGCACCAAAATCCTTGAACCAGGAGGCATCAACATTCAATTTCCAACCTCTCGAAGGAGGGGTCCAAAGGCTTTAAGCAAGACATTTTGCAATGTTCAAATACCAAAGAATTTTCATGGAAGCAACCGCGCAAGGCTTATATAAAAAATGTTGATGAAGATAGTTACTAAATGAGAATGATGGGACTCATACAACCAACACATATACTCTATTGGTAGATACAACTCATTAGTTGAGGCTAAATGATGTAAAAGTTCAATGAAACAGTTTGAATAAAATTCAAACATAAATATATGTTATTTTTCATAAATTTTTTTTTAATGAAAGTTTTGGAGGAATGAAGAAACAAAACTCACATATATATCAATTTTGAGGTGAAATAATGTGATACAAAAGTTCTAAATTTAATTTATTTTTTAAAAGAAAAAAAAAAGATCGATGAAAATGAAACTCAAAATTGAAAAAGGAATTGGAGGTTATAAAACTAGCACGTAGAAAAGTTGAATATTGAAATATATATATATATATATATATATATATATATATATATATAATGACATATGGATAAAAACAATACCATATATATGGGTTGTGATATTTCCATGATATTTTAATAGAATATCAACCATAATTTGGTATAATATCCACAAATTTGTTGAGTTGCTTCATATATTCCTAAAACAATATATCATATAGTTTAATCTACAATATCACCAATGAATTGTGAATTTTCGGGAAAAAAATGATGCTACCTTCGATATCTCTATCGATCACTTGATTTTATGGATATTTTGACGATAGTTCAACAAAATGTCATGATATGTTCATCTGTGGTTGAAAATGGCATTAGCTTATAGAATTATGCAATAGACTTATACTTAGGACCATAAAACAAAAGAAAAAAATTGAATACAACTAACATAGTTAATTTTTTATTAAAAATAATCATTTGAAATTTTGTTGAAACTTTGATGCACATAATGAAAAGTAAATATGTTAATAATGTTGAGTTTTAGCAAAAGATTAAAAGTACAACTGTCTCACATCTAAAAAGTTTAAAATAGTGATGGGCTATAAGTACTATAAAATGATATATATCTATATTTTTTTTTTGAAACGGTCCTAATTAGAAATATTTTTAAATTTAGATCGTGTTAACTTTAATTAAATTTTTTTTCATTTAGTTTAAGATATTTGAGATTGAAAGTTTTTTCATATAATTGTATTAACTTTTCACAATATAATTTATCTGGGTTCGTAGTTTTTTTTTTTTTTCATTAATTATTTTGTTTTTAATTTTATTGTTTTTTTTTTTTTTTTTTTATTCTTGCATGATAGTGGAAGATTCAAATACATATATTTCAAAGTAAGTATATTATCCTTAGTTAAAATGATGTAGAAAGATTACAAGAAATTGATGTCAGTTGAAAAACTAAAAACTGTGTACAATGTCTTTTAGGGAAAAATTAGATCTTTAATATCAGCTTTACATCGACATTGTTGCCATACCTATTAAGATCAATTTTATTATTATCACTAAAAGTTATTCCAACTTACAAAGATGCAAGTCTGATATCTCTACGATGTATTGTCAGCTCCTCCTGTCTATCACCGCGATACAACTGCAAGCTTTCCTTGTTAGAGAGTATAGATATGTCCATGACACATGTCTATCACCGCGATACAACTGCAAGCTTTCCTTGTTAGAGAGTATAGATATGTCCATGACACATGTCTATCACCGCGATACAACTGCAAGCTTCCCTTGTTAGAAAGTATAGATATGTCCATGACACATCCTATATCTTGCATCTTCCGCTTTCTTTGATCCCTTTCTATTCATCAACAAACTCCCCTGCATAAGTTCTCTTACTGTGTGACTGTTAGTTTTAGACTCCCCCTAACACAAAAAACCTCTTGAATGTGGGATGCACTTTATTAGTTAATGATAGGAATAATAAACCATGAACAATACTCTTCTGAGCTCATAATGATAATATGAAGAAATTCAGCCAGAGCAAACATCCATTTTCACAAAGATTGAAACCTTGTTAATGTGTAACCCACATAATACTGCCACTTACGTTATATATATTATGCACATCTTGAAGGAATAAAGATATACTAAAAACTCTGTAAACATAACAAGATCTTCAACCACTCAGATATACTAAACTGTTGTCAAATATCTTAACCACGTTAACAACTAAGTTCATGAAGAGAGAAAATAGAAAAATAAATATGGTTGAGATATATTCAGAGACCGAAAAGAAATATGTCAAGCCAATAATATTATAACAATAGTTTAAACAAAAGCTAACTAAGAGGTAAAACGTATATTGCACATCTTTTGATTTAAAAAAAAAAAACCACAATATATGATGAATTCAATCAAAACCTCCTCATCGATACAACCTAATATCAAAACAAAAAAGTGAATTTGCAAACATTCAAATCAAATTTAGGTTAAAATATTATTTTAGTATTCACACTTAAAAAGATATTTTATTTTAGTTCGTATATATTACGTAAATGGCAAAATACCAAAAGTATTTTGAAATATAGAAAAATGACGAAGTAGAAAAACTAAAACCTTTTGTTATACTTCCATATTTTTAAATAAGTTGGTCATTTTTTCTATATATGACAAGAACTCTACATATTACTCAATTGTATTATTTTGTTATCACTGTAATCGGTTATGGTTAAGTGATCAATGACTCCACTTATTAGGTATCTATTCAAGAGTATCGTATTGATAATATTGATCAACATTGATGTTACATAAGAAATTTAGTGAATTAATTGAAGAAACAGTATTAGCTAGCGTAAGCGTTTTTGGGATTCTCGACGAAAGAATCTTCGTTATTAGAAGATCTCGACTTAAAACCAGACGAATAATCACTAACACTACATACTCAAAATTTGGACTAGAATTCGAAATAAAAGAAAGTGACTTTCCAAGGTTGAAAATTTTAGGAGGGGTATATAAGCCGTTGTTAGTTAATAATTAATATAGGATTTTTTTTGTTTTGTTTTTAACGATTATAAATATTATATATGTCCCACCCAGATAGCCAATTTGGACACGCAACGGAACGCGATTCAGGCTGCCAAAACGGCGTCCTTCGGCGAATAATAATTTTTTAACAAATAATTAAATATTATTTTAGTTCTTCTACTCCTTTTTTTTTTCTTTTTTTTCTTTTTTTTCAAATTAATCTTAACAGTTTACTCTTAATTTTAAAACTTGGTCCAATCTGCACTTTCATTATCTCTAGTTTGGCTCTTGTATTTTAAAAAGTAGGAGAACTGAAGTAAATGGCAAAATTTGAAAATCCTTTTTGATATAAATAAATAAAAAAAACGAAACTTAAGGGATGAAAATAATAATTGTTTTAGAAAAAAACGATAATTGATTTAAAAACTTAGAATATAAAGACTAAATAATATAGTACAATGATCAAAATTAATATTTTAAACGTGCAGAAACAAAATTAAAAAGGATATTTAAAATGTCACAAAGTCTCAAATTTATAAAGAAAGGATGTCAATATATATCAATAAAATATTGACATAAATGAAATTGAAAAGAAAAATTAATTAATTAATAAATGTCATGTAGTTTTTAAACTAGTT
This sequence comes from Cucumis cinereus, assembly GCA_037974625.1. Taxonomy (NCBI): domain Eukaryota; kingdom Viridiplantae; phylum Streptophyta; class Magnoliopsida; order Cucurbitales; family Cucurbitaceae; genus Cucumis; species Cucumis cinereus. The sequence goes on along the minus strand of JBBPDJ010000019.1, from coordinate 3,390,405 downwards.
AATTTGAAGAGAAATTATTTTAAATAATAAAAATTTTGAAAATATTTATAAAATATAGTAAAAAAATATCATAATTTATCTTATAGACAATGATAAACCACACTAGACCATTATCGGTGTCTATCGTGATGCATATAGACAAAAATAGTAATCTATCAGAATCCATCGCAAATAAACTGTGATATTTTATAAATATTTTGGTTAATTTTACTATATTAAAAAATAATTGTAATTAAAATGTCAATTAGTGACATTATCTTCTAACATTATTGACATTGTGATGTATTTCTTTTACGTTACGTTGTTGTTGTTGTTGTTTTTTTTTTTTTTTTTTTTTTTTGCAATATAATAAAACAACAATTTATTTTTTATGTTGATATCGAAATCATGAAAACGTAAACAAGATAATTATTTGAGATCTCAATTTAAAGTTGATAGAGTGAATTATCGAAATCATCCCATAGAGTAGTAGTATGTATTTAAAACTATTTATAATTTAGGATTAATTGTATGTGAAGTAATATTATTTAAACCGTTGTTATTATAATATTTACTATTTTGTATTAGGTTTTTAACACGTGTGAAAAGAGAGAGAGAGGGGTTAAAAAGAAAAAGGAATGGTGATGGAGGTAGGAACGTGGAACGGGGTTTAAGAGAACAAGTGGCGGGTTTGGGTTGGAAGGTGGAGGAGGAAATAAACTTTTTTTTTTTTTTGTGAAAGGGGATTAAAGAATGGTGGGGCCCACTCCACATTTACGTGTCAGCAGCACCACACGTGGATGATGGTCCAACCCACCGTGCGTGTTCCCGCCGCTCTCAATCTCTGCCCCCACACGCTTTTCCAATCTCCTTCCCCTAAAAAAATCCTCCAATCTTCCTTTTTCTTTTTCTTTTTTTTATCATAGAATATTTTTAACTATTTCCATTCGCTTTTCTAAAATAAAATTATTCTTCTCCCAAATTTCATCAAAATAGCAACAAAATTTGTGAGTAATAAATTATTGTAGTTTTGTTATCACTAATAGATAATAGTATTCTATTTATCGATGAAATTAGTATAGATATAGGAGGATTTGAGTCTTTTTCAACTTTTTTGTATTTATAATATATATATATCCATAGGTTAAATTCTACTATTAGTTCCTATGATCAGAGAAAGTTAGATTTTGTCACTATAATTTAATAAAAAAAAAATTAAAGAATCCACACGATTTGTTTAAGTAAAAAAAAAAAAAGAGTCCTTGGTGTAGAAATTATTTAAGAGAATTTATCAAACTATAGAGAATAAATTTCAAATATTGTACACGTAATAATATATATATATATATATAAAAGAAGATATAATAGAAGTTATAAATGGAATAGTGGAGGGTAAGTGGTAGCATTTGGGAATGTCTGAGGGTGAGTTGAATGTAATGTATAAATTATAATGTAAGAAGAGAAAGGTACAGTATTTTCTATAAGCTTCAATTTCATAATCAATGTCTTTTAAAATCCAAAGTTGATGTTTCAACCAACCTCCAAAACTTCTACCAACATTTCTCTCTCTCACACATCTTAATTATTAATTTATTCTCTCTTCATTTTTTTTTTTTTTTAATAATTCCATTTCTATCATTTATTATTATTATTATTATTATTATTATTATTATCCTAAACATCAAATAAGTTTGTTTTGCTTAATTTTGTTTGAGTTGGACCAAAATTAAATGGTATGATTTAGGTTCATTTCATATAACTATTTTCCTTTTCTTTTTTCTTTTTTAAATTTTAGTTTATAATCCACCTTACTTTATTTTTATTTTTGAAAATTAAGTCTATTTTATTCCCATTTCTTAGGTACAATTGTTGAATTCCTAACCAAATTTAGTCTATTCTACTTTTTTTTAGTTCTCAAAATTTGACTGATTTTTTTAACCATTGATGAAAAGTTGATAACAAAGGAATAAATTTTAATGTGGAAGTAGTGTAGTCCGTAATCTTATTTTTAAAAAACAAAATGGTTTTCAAAACTTTTTATTTTTATGTTTTCTAATAGAAAACAAAACAAGAAAATCATATATAGAGAAGCTGCATTTACAAGTTTATTTTTCATATAATGTTAGGGTTTTGGGCAAAATATTAGACGATTTAGTTGTCTACCACAACGATTTGCCTTTGATTTCAAATTGTCCTAGTAAAAAACACTCTAACCATGAGAATGCTAACTAAATTTAAATTTTCTCTTGTATTCTCAAGTTTGAGAATAAGAAAAAGTATGTGTGAATGGTGCAAAAGATATCATAGATCAGTATTACTATAATTTTTCACAATAGCGGACGATTTTCTGACTTTTCACGTAAGTTATTGTATTCATCGTTCATAAGAAGGATTGGTTGGGAATGCAACGAAAGTCTCACATTGATTAAATAAAGAGATTAACATAAATATATAACGTACAACCACACTAGGAAAGCTAAGGTAGACACCATGAATGAATATGGTAGGAGATCAGAAAGTAAGATTAGGGTTTGGGAGAATATTAATGTAGGAGAGATGTCATGTTTTGGATGAGATAGAAAGGAAAAATGATGAAAATAGTGCATATTGTTCAATGTACACGTGATAATGGAAGATAGGGATATTGTCCAAAAACAAAAACAAAAAAAATGAGAGGTTGAATCATGTGGATGCAATGGTCAGAAGAAATTATATAATTATGCAAAAGATATTTGATTGTTTGTTTGTGTTTTTAAGTTATAAAAGTTATAAAGACACACCAAACAGTTTAATGAGGGGATACCCAAAGATTTTAATGCAAACCCCAACCAAAACTAACCCTATATTTTTTTGTCTCTATCTCTAATATCTTATTATATATATATATATATATATACATACTTTTATTTATAATTATCTCATTCATTCATACTCATATGTCATATGTCATAGGTCCCCCCCACTTTTCTTTTCTTACTTCTTCTTTTTGTCTCTTTTTACTTCCCACACTTCTTTTATTTTTCTTGTTGCTGTTATTAATTTTGAGGGGATTCAATGTTGTCAATATATATGTACCAAAGATTTTACATTATTGATTCTCGAGGGTAGCAATTATTTGTGGAAATAACTTTGTTGAGGTTGCTCGAGGTGAGATCCAAAGTTTACTGGCGGTTTAATGGAATAAGGTATAGGAGTATGTTTGTCTTAAAAGAGAGAATTCAGTGTCTTGAAGTTTGGATAGTCGAGTCAATAAATATATATCAATAAGAAATAATTGAGTTGCATTTAGTCTAGAACCCTACAATTACCTCAAACATTAGAAACAACTCTAACATCATTAGAGTTGCACATAACTGCAGGTGGCTATCAGAGAAAAGACATGATAAATAGTCTCATTCAATAACACCCCAAGAGAATAGTAAGTAGTTTCAAAGGAGAGTCCTATAACTTTACTGCTTCTTGTGTGTGTTAATTAGCTTAATAGTATGCTAACTTTATCATCAAAACATTGTGGTAGGCTCAGTACCATACATGTGCAAGGATCTCTTACATGGGTCAGTTCAAAAAAGCAAGACCATACTGAACGACGAGGGGTAATCAAGGTCAAACTCACTACGTACAACAACAAATGGAAACGAGATTTGGAACCAACCAACTTAAAATAAATATACAGTACTAGTGTGTAACATAACTGACTTCTAGAAGTAATTAGAGTCTTCAAATTTGCTGCTTACATGATTCATGCTAGCCTTGCAAGACAAAAGGGTTAGGCGCCCCCCTAAATGTACTTCCATCCAAAGAATTCAACATTGAATAATTTAAAGATTTGGCGAATAATAATAGCTTCTTTGTTCTACTCATTATTTGGCGTGTATGTTTTTATCATGTGTTTTTCATTTGAAAATACTAGTGTCCAAGATTCACTAATTACAATTAAAATTTGGTATTGCAACAATAATACAATTGTTAAATCCTTTTTGTTTGGCTTAATAGAGTTGTTACAAGTTAGGGGAAAGAAGCCGACATCAAAGAAGGGTTACAATCTATTAAGTCGAGTTAGGTGTACCTTTTTTCCTCACTTCACATCAATACAACGGTACAACCTTAGCGCATGAGTCAAAAGGAGAAAAGTACCAATAGTTTGGACTCATCCTCCCCACTGTAAAGTTACACCAATTACACACTTGTTTAACTCGACCTGATCACCACTCTAACTTAAGCATCATATAGTTTATTTTATTAGGCATAACACCACAAAAATACGTCTTCCTTCTTTGTAGGTCGAATCCACACTTCAAAAATGTGCTCACACTAAGCAAACATGCACCAACTCATTTCAGAATCTCACATCAACACTATAGATCTAAAATTTGTGGCTTGATTAAGTACTTTGTCTTCTGTTTTATTTTGATTATTACCCCATCACATTAACCAGAAACTTAAATGGACAATAGTCAAGTTATTAATGGACAAAAGAAAAAGCTAACATCCATTTTAAAGTAAATAACAATGCTACAAGAACTTGAACTCATAAATATCTTACACCATGTCAAATCAAAACTATAGATTCTCTAGAAAGTATATAGTATGTTTGAAAGATAGTTCATAGATATCTCAACATTGTTATACAAATAAAAACTAACACACCCTACCAAAGTTATCCAAACCCTATTAAACTTTGGAATAAACTTTGAATTCAACAACCCTTAGAAAAACGACAGTTGATCAAACAAATCAGAAATGGAAGTGGTTAAAGATGAACCCCATATGAAGAAATCCCAAGTGAGAGGCCATGATAGTTGTAGAAAGGAAAGTAAAGATGTTAAAATTGAACGAAAATGAAAAAGAAAAAAGAAGTCCCACATTTTCTACGACAGCAAACAAGAGAGGCATTATTATTATTATTATTATTATTATTATTATTAATTGAAAATATTATATTTCAAAGGGGCATTGAATTGATGAGTTGTCATATCGGATCGAAGCTGGAAATTCCAGCAAGGTGGGGAAATAAGGGAAGATGAATGACATGTAGCTGCAAAAATTGACCAAAATCTGATTTCATTGGTTGTCCATCGCTATCTCTTTCTCTGTTCTAAATAATCTCTCTCCTCCTCTTCTTCTTCTTCTTCCATTCATAGATTGCCAAGCCTTTGCATTTTCCACCACAAGTGTGTGTGTCTTTGCCTTGTGTTTGGGATAAGATTCAACTATTTTTCTTTTGTTATTTGGGTGGTTTTCGATTTTCGGTTTTCAGTTTTCGGTAGGTTAAATTACAAGTTTAGTAATTATAAGTGTCATATAAACTTATGAATTTTCAATTTTGTTTTTAATATTTCTTAAAGTTAGAAGTATATGGCTAATAGTTCTCTAAATTTTTAATTTTATGTCTAATTTGTGATTAGATACTTTTTATATTTTAAAAAAAAATGTGATTCTTGTTAGACACACTAACTTAAAAAGTTATGATCGCTTTAGAAACAAAAATGAAATTCAAGATTTTCTTTTCTTTTCTTTTGAAAAGGTATTAGATTAAAGTGTGGGGTGAAGATTCGAACCTCTGACATCGAGATTGATAATACAAGCACAATGTCTTTTGAGCTATGATCATTTTTGACAAAATTCAAAAAATTGATAAACGAGTTTTAAAGCTTAGAGATTTATAAGAGATAAACCTAAAAGTTTAAAGGACAAACTCATAATTTAAATTGTTAGAAAGGCTGGTTTTGAGACGAAGCTCGTATTTATCTAATATGATGTCTAAGGCTATAAAATCCTAACGAGTATTTAGTTTAAAAAAAAAAAAGGATTCGACTCAGGAATGACAAACAAAAAAAACACTATTTTCTGGAGGAGTATTGAGGGTATGATATCAAAAAGAAAAATTATTTTAAATTAAATGACAAAACTTTTTAAAATATTTACAAATATAACAAAATATCACAATTTATATCATGATACAAATAGACACAGATAGAAATCAGTGTGATATTTTTCTATATTTTATAAATATTAAACTCTACATAAGATATATCAGTTATTTATATAAGTTATTACAAGATTTTTCTACCCACCACAAAACTCTTTAAGTACAAATTACTTAAGTACCATAATATATGAAGAAATCTATTTTAAGAATTTAAGAACATGAACCAAAATTAAATAACAATCATGTGTTTTTAAAAAAAAAAGAATAAAGACTAAAATAAATGTTTGTGAAAATACAATACTTAAAGTAGGCAGAAATTAAAATATAAATATGAAAATAAAGAATAAACAATAAATAAAAGCAAAACAACCAAAATAGGTACTATGTATTTTATTTATTTATTTTAATTTTGATTATTGTGTGTCAGGTTCTTTTCACACATGATATTATTAAACTTTACGAATAATATAATATTTTATTATTTTTTTTGTTTAAGTTTGGCATAATAATGACAAAAATTTACCACGTGGTAAATGTTAATTAACTCGGGGTTGTTTTGTTTCTTTTGAGGTAAAATAAACTTGGGGATAATAAAAGCTTTTCATATATTTTGGAAACTGGGAAAAGATTGCAATTCGTATAAAAAGCCTAAAATCTTGCCTTTTTTATTTATTTATTTATTTATTTATATTAGATTATTGCTTCTTTTTTAATTATAAAAAGTAGGATAACTATTTTAATTCACAAAATTACTCCAAAAAAAAAAAATTAAGTATAATGAAAATGGTATATACTACTATTGTTTATCATTATTTAACACCAAAAGAACTAAGAGATGTGATTCGTGTTTATTTGAAAACAAACTCTAAAAATATTAGGTTTTATAAGAAGTTAAAATTATTTTTTTTTTCGATATTTGTGAGTATTCGAACCAGCTTATACGTGCAATTCGACTTATTCATGGGATAATCGAGGCGATCCTCAACATTTGAATATTAAACTCATATCTTAGTTCATTAAAGAGTAAAATTTTAATTAAATTAAATTACAATTCAGTATTTTATTAAACAAGTTTCAAATTTCAAGAGAAAATAAAATAAAAAAATTAAAATCTAAAAGTATGATTGAAACTTTTACTAAGATATTTCATAAAATTTAATTATTATTTTTTGGGAGAGGAAATTTAAAGTTTGGTGGTTTGAAAATTATTTTGGAAAATACAATAGGTTTTTGTTGAATTTGGCCTATTGAAAATAGAGACTAATAAAAAAATTAAAAATTGAATAATTTAGTGTGAGATTTTCTTCCCATTTTCCGATTGTGGTGATTTTAAAAGTTGAAATTAGGATAAATAATTAGGTATTTAGTCAAAAAGTTGGGTCTTCTTTCAAAATTTAATTATGCCAAAAAAAGACACATCATGAAAGCTAGTCCTTTTTAAATGTTTTGTCAAATTAACACAATTCATGTCGATATTTTGTTCCTAATTAAATCGTTACAAATTAAAGTTAAATAGTAAAATTATTTGTAATTTGAAAATACTCCATATCTATATATAGATATGTTTTTTTTTCTTTTAAAAAATGTTTACTTAAATATAATTTACCCTATGTCTTTGGTTAATTATCTTAAAATATATTATTCAAACTATATTTGATAACCATTAGGTTCTATTGGATAACTATTTCGTTTGTTTATTTTTTGTTTTTAAAATTAAGTTTATTTCTATTTTTCTCTTCTAACGATTTGCATTTTTCTTAAGTGCAATGATTGAATTCTTAGCTAAATTTTAAAAACAAAAACAACTTATTGAAAGTTACTTTTTTTATTTTTCAAATTTTGGCTTGGTTTTTTCAAATTATCGTACATACTTAGTTCAATTGAACTATGCTCATTTTAACATTTTTTTAAATTCAAGATTGATAGCGTCAAAACTGTGCTATCTAATCCCCTTAATTCGAGATCGTTCTATGATTTACATTTCAATTTTGCTATTTTGTAGGTTTTGAGCACACTAAGGGTACAATTCGATATTGATGTCGATTTGGAGTTTAATTGGACGAAATTGAAGTCATAAGGCATCAACAGAGGCTAAAGTGTGAAGGTAGGAAGCAAATTGGGCTAATGCCTTGCAACGTTGCAATGCCCCGTGGCATTTTATGCGCGGCGCTATAAGACAGAATGGTTGGTATTTAACGTAATGCACACAACGTCACGACGCTCCAAAGATGATCCGCGTGTGATTTTTCGTCAATGTCTCGGTGCCGTGACGTATTTTATAAATTTGTTTTTCACTGCTAGGTTAGGGGAGAATTGATTCCAACCGATTTCTACCAGTTTTTTCTTTAGTTTATGTGTACTTTTATTCTATTTTAGTCTCATTACTCTCCCCTCATCATCCGACATGTGGATGAGAGGCTAAGGTAACATTTTCTAGATTTGGTTTCTTCTAGAGATCTCTCTATACTTCATTGTATTTGTGAGAGTTTGAACTGAATTCTTGCGTTGTTATTGGTTTGATTCTGATTTTTCATGATTATATCCATATTGTCGGATCCATGTGCATTCTATGATTTAACCTTTTATTTGTTATGCAATTCATTTTCATAAGTAGTTCGCAAGTTGTGAGAAGTAAAGGGTTGGGTTAGCTTGCTAATTAATATAGAATTAATACTACTCAATTAACTCTAAATTGAACCAAAATGATAGTTTAATTAATGTAATTAGTTCAAATTGAATCTTACATGCTTTTCATTGAATCCACTAGAAGTAGTTAGATGCTTAGGACAATTTAATTAGCTTTTCTAATTAAATTGGTTAGAGATGACGATAACTTAATTTAGTTAGGATAACTCCATGATCAAATTCTTTGAATTGGGAGATATCAACATAACCCAACTAGACTTTCTATAATTGATTCAAATTCCAATCTTTCTTGTTTTATGCAATTTATTTTCTTAGCAATTGAAACCATCAAACACCGATTCGAACTTGCCATTAAGATCAAACTAGATCTTAGCGTGTGATCTAGTAAGTTACTTGATCCGAATTTGAACGACAAAATCTACTCAATTAGTAATATAAATATTTTCATCCACACAAAATTATAGAGGAAAATATAAAATAAAGTTAAAAAGATTAAAGATTCAAAATAGATAATATCAAATCTAGAAATATAAAATTGCAAACAAAAACTAAAAATAAAAATAAAAAGTCGGTCAAGATTTAAGATGTGGGGACATTAATAGCAAAGACAAGAAAATTGAGATGGAAGAGGCGCACGAGGGTGGGGGGAATATGGGGCCTATGGGTTCATGGGTTTTGGTGCATCGTATTGGTATCTCCATCCACACATTTTGATTTACAAACCAACCATTAGACATTGTGGGGTTCGTCCATTCTCGACAAAATTTCTAGTATTACAGTAATATGAAAATAATTTATTCCACTTTTATTTATTACTTACCACGACATAGTTTTTATGTCAATTACCTTTGACTTAAACATACTTTGACTAATATTGATTTCATCTATGAGTTTATTTGTTTTTGTTATCTATTTTGAAAATTTAGACTTCGTTTGATAACCATCGAGTTTTCTTTTTTTTTAAAAAAAAAAAAAGCTTATAAACATTCATTTTATATTTAAATTTATTGTTTTGTTATCTACTTTCTACCAATTAAATAGTTATTTTTGTTTTTATAATAGGACAAAAAGTTTAATTATTTTACTTTAAAAAATAGTAAAAACTGCAAAAACTATTTTTAAATTATGGGGGTGGTTGATTACAATCATATCCCTAAACTTTTAATTTGATTAATTGTTTAAAACTATTTTTACAATTAAAATTATTTTTATATGTTTAAATATTTAGAAATTAATAATAAGTTACTCATTTTTATTACTCCCAAATCTATCTTTTGTTTTGTTATTTTAATAATTTCCCCCATTTATGAAACTAGCTAGTCAACTCAATACTACTTTTGACTTAGTCCACTTAAGACCTCTCTTTTGTTGTTATTTTAATTAAGGATTTTTCTTTTTAATTTTTTATTTAATCAAATTACAAATTACAAATTAACTTCTTCTAGAAAGAACAACTTAATGAGGAGAATTAATCTTCCTAATTCTCTTTTCTAATGTTTTACCTAATCCTAATAATTAGCACAGATTCAAAATATTTTGTTGATAAGATTTTTTAGTCAGTAAAAATAATATTAAAAAAAGGTAAAAAGTAGAGATTGAACTTGAATTTTAGGGGGGCTAGAAGACAGTTTTACTATTGGGCTAACTTTTTGTATTGATGTTATAAAATAGCATAAAGTTAAGGGGCTCGAGCCCCCTAGGCTTATATTAAATCTGCTAATGTCTATAATACTTGTACTCGTTATGAATCAATAGTGAGTATTTTTAAAAAAGTTGATTTTCTTTTTACTTTTATTTTGCCATAAGTTTAGGTGAAGAGCTATGACACCCAAGATCAATAGGAGAAATTACAAAACTGCTTGAGATGTTGGGTTGGTTATTATAGTACGTAGGTTATAATAGTTTGTGTTCCAGACTATTTTAGTACGGTTACAAATGAGGAGAGAATATAATTACAACTTAGTAAACACAATAGAAATTTGAAGTTTTCAAATAGACACTATGCTAATTGTGAGTTATACTGTTTAGAAATTTCAATAATTATAATTTGAGATCCAAACATTGAGTGAGCTGTAATAGGTCACTCCACCCCCTAAACAGATTGAAAGAGTAGGTAAACTATTTACTTCCTATACAATTTTCTAAACTTTCGAATTCAAAATTATAACAAGGACATGCATTATATAATAAGAATTATTCTAAGGTCTAAGGATGTATTATACAAACTTTCCATTATAAAAAATGATCCTTCAAATTTATTAAAGTGTTAAAATTGAACTCTCGAAGTTATATAATTGTAAAAGTTATACCAATATTATAAGTTTCTACAACTATGGTAAGTTTGAGAAGCAATTCTAAAATCTATATGAATTTGAAACCTTAATTTTAGAGTCGATAATTTGAGACTGTAATTGCGACTATCGTATTTGATCCGGGTTTATGTAATTAAAGATTAAGGATGTGACAAATAATAAATAAATTAGCTAGGTGATGGGTCCACATACCTTACAACCACAACACAAATTCAAAACTTTTTACCAAACAAAATTCGAAGGGAAAAGAAAAAACTCACACGGCCACACGGCCACACGGTCACACGGCCACACCACACCCAATTCCAAATAGGGGCATTATCGTAAATTGTTGGCCCCACTTCACATGGCATTGCTTCTTCCTTAATATGTACGCTCCCGATTTGCGTTCCCATAACCACTAAAACGCATCTTGACCGTTCGATTTTTTTCTCTTCCCATTTGGGCGGCTTTTCTTGTCCCTCCTCTGTCCCCTCTCTTCTTCTTCCCTTTGCCTCACTCTGCTCCCATTTCTACCGACAATCCCCCATTTTCCTCTTCCTCCCCCCATTCCCTTATCTCCTTCTTATCTATAAAACAACTCCCCCATTTCCAAACAAAACAAAAACCCCTTTTCTCTTCTTCTTCTTCTTCAACCAAAAACAGAGCAAAATGGAATCCAATGCTACGTTTCATAACGATCTCAATCTTGAAGCCACCGAGCTTCGTCTTGGACTTCCCGGAATCGTATCTGAAAAAGATGATTCATCGGCAACTTCATCTGCGGTCAAACCTAATAACAAGAGGAATTTCCAGAATGACTCTGCGCCTCCCCCAAAGTAAGTGGCGATTCGATTCCCTAAGAAAAATCTCTTGTATTTGTGTATTCTTTTTACTCAATTTGTGCTTTGTGATGTGGGTTTTGTAGGGCTCAGGTTGTGGGGTGGCCACCGATTAGATCTTTTAGGAAAAATACACTTCAGGTGAAGAAAACAGAGGCCACGACGGCGGCGGTGGACGGCGGAGGGATTTATGTGAAAGTCAGTATGGATGGTGCTCCTTACTTGAGGAAGATTGATTTGAGTCTTTATAAAGGCTATCCTGAGCTTCTTAAGGCTTTGGAGGATATGTTCAAGTTCACCATAGGTAAGAAAAATTTTCAAAGGTGAAAAGGGGTATTTTCAATTTTGATGTTTGAAGTTTAATTAGGGTTTGTTTAATTTATAGGTCAATACTCTGAGAGGGAAGGTTATAAGGGATCTGATTTTGCTCCAACTTATGAAGACAAAGATGGTGATTGGATGCTTGTGGGTGATGTTCCATGGCAGTAAGTTCCTTATTCTGACGTTCTTGAAGAATTTGAGATTTAAGTTTTAAGGAATTTTCAGAGATTAATCTGGTGGTGTTTAATTTAAATGCAGAATGTTCATTTCATCTTGTAAGAGGATGAGAATCATGAAAGGATCTGAAGTTGGAGGATTAAGCAGTGGCGTATGAAAAAGAAAGGGAAAAAAGTAATGAAATTTGATTTTCTCGAGAAAGAAAAAGAGAAGAACATGGAATGGAAAATTTTCTGTTTGGTTTCTCGGGAAAGAAAATCGGGTCCGTCGGGCGAATTTCCCGGTGAGGGTAATCCGAACTGGACGAGAAGAACTGTGGCCGGAGTAAATATTTTTTTTTTGTGTTTTGTTGAAGTTTTGGATTGGATTTGTGTAACAAAGTAGGGGCTTTGTGGAATGATGATATGATATATTCAATGAGATGTGGATGAAATTTTGTAGAATAAATATGGTGTTGTAATTAAATTGTAATTAACGTAATTGTTTTGATTGAAATTGAAGATTGTTTCATTTTGGAATAAAGTAATAATGTTTGCTTGAGGATTACGGAGTTGGTTTAAATATAATATAATAATATTATTATGTTTGAATTTTGCATTCCTTTTTTTGTTTTCTACCTAAATTGTTTACAAAACATGTGGTTTGTTTGTCTCTAACATGACTTTAAAGTTATGCACCAAACTAAGAATAAAATAAAATAAATATTTAAACACTGAGTTATTGTAGTTCTAGTTTATTATGGTTGGGTTAATGGTTTGTATTTAGATGTAGATTATTTTAGTTTAAATTATAACAATATGTGTTGTGTAATTATTTTAGTTTGAGACAAAAACAAATGTAAAATGCGGTAGCAAATTGGAAGTTTTAAAATAATGTTTGTTGTAGCTAATTAAGAATTTTAAATAGTATTTATTATAGTTAGGCTAGTTATTATAATCTAGCATAACTCTCGTTCCAAACGGCTTTTTTATGTTTATTTAAAATTTTCAAACTTTTATATTAATGTATCATTTTTTTAATATATATAAAAAATCTGTTAATGGAAAATCCATCAACCAAATATATATCAAATTAAAAGTTTAGGTAACTCTTAAACAAGGATTAAATAAACAAAAGTTATCTAAAGAAGCTTGATTTAGCTATAACTAGTAAGACTTAAATATAAATGGTTTCGATGCCTAAGTTAGTAATATAATTATAAAATAAAAAAAAGTCAGAAGTCTAAGTTCCCTTATATGGAGCTATATAGGTATATTTATAGAGGATTTGAGCTATATAGGTATCTTTGTCCAACTAGGATTAGGACATGAGTCTCCTAATCCTAGATAAAATAGGTTATCTTTCAAGTTAAATGTGTTAAGGGTGTGTTAAGTGGAGAAGGTCGACCTCGACCTCATCTTGGCTCATCCTTGACCAAGGCTGAGGAGGTTGGTTTGGGCTTTTGACCATACCATCATCTTTCCATGACCCAAATAGACCATATGATGCTCTAATCATTGAATAGAGAATGTCGGTCTCAACCTCATACTTGGTTGAGGCCGATGTCGATCGGACTATTTTGTCTCAAAGTTCTATTACCCTTTTCCTTGAGCCCATTTTCCTCCATTATTTCTTTTCTCCTATCTTATATTAGAGAAATTGCATGTGGATCTTTGGACTTGACTGACCCAACATTCTTACTAAGCGCACTAGGATTTCATCTTTAAGGCCTAGGCTATGCTGGATTGAGGCCAACCAAGCTTAGTTTGTTTTTGGACTCATTCCTTTAGTCTTCTTCTAATCTTCTTTGCCTCTTTTAACCTTGGTTTCAAAATCCCCAACAACAAATAAGTTTAAGTTATATTCAAATAAATGTAAATTTGATTTTATTATATTGAATGTAGGTACTTAAAAGTTAAAAAGATATTGTTTATATTCCTAAAATTACATATGCTTGTTTAAACTCTTTTTTCCTCTTCCTTGTTTTAATAATATATTTTTTAATCCTCTTATATGTAGGTGTAATGTCTTTGTTGAATAAGAAATTTCGGTCAATTAAATGTTGTCACATCATCACAATTATAATTTGAATCAGTTTGGGTAATTAAAATTTCTATCCAATTCAAGCCCATGATAGAAACTTGAGCCAAAAAAGATAATGGAGCCAGTTTAAGTCCAAGTCCAATCCCAAGTCCATAAGCTTAAGTCTAATAAACAAAATAGGTTTAAGTCCAAGTCCAAGTCCAAACCCAATAAATAAAATAGGCTCAAACCCAAATCCAAGCCCCATAAGCAAGATGAGCCCAAGTCCAAGTCTAACAGACAAATGGGCCTAAACTCACATAAAGCCCATGAAAATTCTCTATAAATAGAGACATTCTCATTCATTTGCGAGAACTTTTGAAAAAGAACTGAAGCTCTTTTTAGACTCGACCTCTGAAGCTCTACAGACGTGAAACTTCTTATCAACCTCGGGATCACCTCCTTCTGAAAGTTGAAGACTTGGAAGAATGAAGCTCGAATTGATTTATATTTGTGAGGTCAAAGGTTTCAAACTTCAGAAGGTTTATAGAGAATTTTGCCAACAACTATCAGACTTTCTAACTCTTGAAGCTGACCACACTCGAAGATTGAAGTTTCTTGAAAGATACAAGCTTTCTTCCAAGACTCCAATTTCAAGAACAAGTCATCTGTCAAATCAAGATCAACAAGTCTAAAGGTCGATCATCCAAGAAGATCAACAAATAAAAGGTCGATCATCGAAGAAGATCAACAAACCCAAAGGAAGATAATCCAAGAAGATCAACAAGTCCAAAGGTCGAACATCCAAGAATGATCAACAAGCCCAAAGGTCGATCATCCAAGAAGATCAACAAGCCAAAATGTCGATCAACTAGTATAGAAATTTAAAGTTTATATCTGAGAGAAAGCATCAAAGGAGAAAATATTAGAGATTGTACTCGCTATATTGAAATCAAATACAAAATTCAAATACCACGAATTAAATTTCCTTTGTCGAAATCTGGTGTGAACAGTCTTAATCACTAATATACTTCTCATCTTTTAAGATAATGTAGATAAATACTTCACATTTAAATATGCCACAAAAAGAATAATATTTCATTTCATTTTATATTCATTTGTGTCATGTGAATCCGTAATATTAGTTATCTTTTTTGACAAATTAAATAAATAAATCCACATGTTTAACTTAAGTTGTTTGTATTTTTACCATCTAATACTTTATAACATAATTTGTTTTGTAGAATTGTTATTATAATTAAAAACTACAACTCATGTAACGTTTGTATTTGTTATTTAGGTCTTTCATTTGAGTTTTTTAAATTTTTACAATTTTAAAAGAAAAGTTGGTTTCTTGTTTGTTTGTTTTGCTAAGAACGTTAGTACAATTGTTAAATTACAAGTTTAGTCAATAAATTTTAAAATTTGTGTTATAATCGATCATTAAACTATCAATTTGGTATCCATGACCTATTCAATATTTTTTAGAAATTTATTGATCTACCACACGAAATTGAAAATTTACGAGCTCACTAAACATAAAATTAAAATTTTATATTTTTTTAAGACGAACAAAAAAACCGACTACTTTCTTACATTTCTCTCGCAAATGAGAGGAAGAATAAAAAAACATAAGGCGGCATCTTTTCAAAACCCAACAACAGTCTCTAAGAATGATATAGATGTACTAATACGAGCATCTTTATTCTCATCTTAAACTTTTAAGCGGTGTTTAGGGCATCGACTATATTAAAACTATAACAATCATATTTTGCTACAGTAAATACTATTTTGTAGTCTTCAATTAACTATATTTAACACTATTTCAAAATTTTCATTGACTACAATATTTACTATTTTACATTCATCATTTTTTAAAATTATTTGCTATACTATTTATTATTTTTTTCTCAAATTAAAATAGTTTACACGTGAAACATATATTACTATAATCCAAACCAAAATTATTATAATGTAACTGTAATAACCAACTCTTTATTCGAAACATCGATTTAGCCGTATAATATGTTTGAATCAAAGTGGCGTTCACACTTAAAATGAGAAAAAAAAGAAAAAAGAAAAAAGAAGGGGGCAAATTAGTCCACAAAATGATTATTTTATGAGGAGAGTCAATATTGGGGAGCTAAATGAGGTTTTGAGTGATTTGATTGATGCGAGGAAGTGACCGACTTGCTTTTGAGTGCAATTTATTCTACTTTTCTTCTTGTCTCCTCTTGTTATTGCTTTTTGGGCCAAAACCCTTTGGATTCTTTTTCTTGTTTCGTAATTTCAATTCTTTAACAAATTTGAAATTATAGTATAAAGGAGGTACACAATGACGTTGCGAATATAAAATTATATATACAATATTAAAATAAAAAATGAGAATATTTTGAAAATATTTTCAAAATTTATGAAAATTTTACATGTATCTAACAAAACTCACCAGATAAATGATTAGATGTAAATTAATTATTGGAAGGTAAATTTGATTTAATACTTTATAATTGTTGATTGATCAAGCTACATTAGTTCTAAATTACTCATTTTATAGATACTTTTAATTAATAATTTAATTAATATTATTGCTTGATTGTTAAATAATGATTTTTCTCATAACCTTGAATTGAATTTTTAGTTTATCGATTAATTTATTAATACTTTATAAAATTTTCATGATTAATTTTATAAATGAAAAAAAAAATTTATATTCTATTTCCATACATTTTGAATAATATTTCTATACACAACTAAACACATACATTCTTATTTTCCACAATCTTATTCTCAAACTTATCATTTCCAGATATCCTTAATTCTTAACAATCTTATTCTCATCCAATTTCCTCAATCCAAACAGTTACTAATCATTAGTATTTTCAAGAGACGTGGAGAAAGTGACACATGGGATTCTGACACTAAGCATTATGGACATCTATTTAATAACATTTATAATACTTTTCCTTAGATGCCCATTACGTATACGGTATATGAAATATCCTTTGTTTAAAACCTTATTAGGAAAAAAAAGTCCAATAGAAAAAAATTTCTAGTAAAGGAAAAAGATTACATATTTCATATAATTTATACACTTACAAAAATATAATTTACTCCCTCTCAAGAAAACATCACTTGAGATCTCTAAGTCACGGTATTCTAATGTTGTGTACCAATTTTTCAAAGGTTGCGGTAGGTAATAATTTTGTAAATAAGTCTGGTAGATTATCCTTCAAACAAATTTTTTGTACTGTGATATCACAATTTTCTTCAAGATCATGAGTGTGGAGAAGCTTTGGTGAAATATGTTTTATTCTATCTCATTTAATATAACCTCATTTGATTTGAGCTATACATGTCGTGTTATCTTCGTATAGTATGGTTGAAAGTTTTTTACTAGAAGATAAGTCACATGTTCCACGAATGTGTGTTGAGTCATTGATCTTAGCTATACACATTCGACTTGCCTCGTGCATTGCAAGAATTTCAGCATAATTTGAGAAAGTGGTTGTTTGGTCTATTTCACTGATCGCCATGATGTAACAATTCATTTACATGTGTATAGATAACCTGATTGGGATCTAACTTTGTGTAGATCAGATAAAATTCATAATTTGCAAAACCAACTAAATCAAAATTTGATTTATTTAAATAAAACAAACTCATATCAATTTTTTCTCGGAGATAACAGAGTATCTGCTTAACTTCATTCCGATGTCTTTTTGTTGGAGAGAAATCGTTTCTAGCAAATAAATTTACTGAAAATGCAATATCTTGTATTATATTATTAGCAAGATACATAAGTGCACTAATTGCACTAAGTGTGGTACTTCTGGACTAAGAAGTTCTTCATTATCATCTCGTGGTCGAAATATATCTTTGTTAGTGAACGAACTTGCACTGGAATATCCAATGAATATGCTTTATCCATATAAAATCTTTTCATTTTTTTTTTTTTGTATAAGTTGACTGATAAGCAAATATTTCATCTACTAAATGCTCAATTTGCAAGTCAAGGTAAAATTTTGTTTTTCCAAGGTCTTTCATCTCAATTTTTTTTAAGATATTCTATTGGCTTGTGTTATTCTATATAAAATTCTTATGATTATTTATGTAACTTGTGTTATTCTATATCAAATTCATTTATTTTCATGTAACGTTTGTAATCGATTTTATATGGGAAATCTTGATTTTAACAACGATCAACACATATACCTTTCATAAAAATAAAATAGGAGTATGGATGGAAAAATTTGGTGAATTCATGTCCTTCCTACAAAAATTTTGTCACATCTCATTAACTTTCTGATATGATTTGATGACAAGAGCTCAACTCAACTTATATGTGTACATACTAAAGATCAAGAAGTTCGTGGTTCAAAGTCTCTCACCTTCACTTGTATTAAAAAAGATTAAAAGATACCGTTGGATGACTATATGATTTTTTTAGTTTTTTAAAATTAAACTAACATTATTCACTTCTAAATTTTTTGTTTTGTTGTCTACTTTTTATTAATATATTTTTTTAAGTTTTTGTTTTTGAAATTTAACTAAGAATCCAAACTTCGCATTTAAAAAAAGTTGCAGACGGTTGTAAGATAATGAAAATAAATAAATTTAAATTTAAAAAATAAAACAAAAAAGTAAAATGGTTACCAAACGAAAAATTGACCATGTTTTAAATCGAAAACTATTTTCAATTTCAAGGGGTTGGGTGGGGGAGCAATTATTGAGCATTTTATTTGAGAAATTATAGGAAATGTCTAGTTAAAATACATAATGTTAGATAATTTATTTTAAAAGATAACGTTATTTCAATAAATAATGACAAAAATAGGATATGAGTAAACATATTTTAAATAATAGATCGGTAAATCGTGGATCAAATTTCCGATTTCATAAAATTAGCCCACAGGACATGCAAAATCGTGGACTAGGTCCATGATTTTGTTCACATGTGTTGGTGAAACCTGTCACACTAACAAAGTTGACCCACTTAGAAATAGTGGACCGAGTCCATGCTTTTCTAATGGGAAAAGCACAATAATAGCATAGGCAATATTCCAGAACCTCATGTAGTTTTACAAAAATTGAAAAAAATAAATAAATTCCATAGGCAATATTAAAATTTATAAAAACAAAAAAAAAAAAAGAAAAGAAATCATGGGCATGGTCACAAGTAATGTGTTGTGACAGTTGAATAGACAATGATATGCTCCATTTTCACACCTATTTCTTATTATTTTTTTTAGTTTACCCTATTTTTGTGCGTTTGTTTATATTTTTACATTATTTTTAGAATAAATTCGTACATGATCATGTTTTTGTCATTTCTTTAAAATATGGTGGTAGTTGTAGTTACTCCGTCGAACTTTCAATTTAAAATTAACTAAAGTGTGATTAATATATCTCATAACTTTATTGTTATTATTAGTATTTCATTACATTTTGAATGATTTCATATCTATGAATATTTGCTTCAATTATGTCTTTCTATTGGATCAAAGCAAACAAAGAACTAAATTGGGCCGTTCCATTGTTGGCCTATTGAAGTGGACCATCGTAGCGTGCGGTGCGACTCCTCGTACTCACAAATACCTCTTCAAGAATAAAATATTATTCTTAATTTTTTAAAATACAAATAAAAATAGTAATTAAGAAATAAAGTTTAAAAGAAAATGCACCGGTGGAATCTTTATCTGAATGGCTTTTGGTGTCATCACTTCCATTGGTCGCATCAACTTCCTTCGTCTTCCACTCTCCGCCGTCTCTACTCTTACTGCTCCTCCTTCTCCGAGCTCTCAATTTCTCAGACCCACCCGTCTCTTCTCGTAAGCTCTCTTTCATTTCCTATCGTTATCGTTCAACTCTTCAGACTTAAGTGCTTCTTATTTGATTCGTTCGTCTAATGTTTTGTTCTCTCTACTAACGTAAATTTCATTGATCTTGAGTTCTAATTACTGCTCCCTGATTGTTACGGTCCGTGTCTGAGTTATTTGTTGAATTTTATTTGGTTGCTTTGTTGTTTCACTTTGATTGATCAGTTTTGATCGAATGGAATTGTAAATGTAAAGAAATGAAAGTAATTATGTGTCAGTTTCTGATCGTTTGGATGTGCAAAGTTGAAACGGATGTGCTTGTTGTATAGAAAAACTTTATTTGTTTATTGTTTAACATGCCTTATAGAGGTGGAGTGGCAATGACTGTGTACTCGGAGCTTGTTTTGAGGCTATTGAGCAAATTCTGTCATAGGTTGAGAAGGAAAAAAATGATAATTTGATCCAGTTTGGTTAGAGCATTGGTGGAATGGATAAGATTGTCAGTTTGGTTCTTTTAGGTTCACATAATTCTGTTGTTGAGGAGGGGTTTTGATTGATCTTGGAGGTAAAAGCTTTGATACCATGCCAAATTTTAACAAGTTTACTTAGTGATTCTACTTCGTTCAATCAGTTTTTGTAAATTGCGTATATAATTCACTGATTGATGGAAGTTGGGGCAGAAAAAAAAAGATTTCGGTGTGCCAATTTTATAGAATCTGAAAATTTGGCAAATCTGTGATTTCTGTCGATCTTGATTGCTTCGTGTAACTCTTTTATTATTTCCTCGAACATTGTCATCATTCTTTTCCAAATAATGTTGCAGTAGAAAACTGTCAGCTGCCTTGGTCATGGATGGTTCAAAGATTAGTAACGTTGTTGAGGAGTTTCCATCTGGGATTGATCCAACAACTGAGGAAGAATATGCTGAGCAGTCCAAATTACTTCAAGAATTCACAAAAATTCCTAACATTGATAAGGCATGGACGTTTAAGTCTGATAGTGGTATGATTGCTGTTGTTTAAGCTAGTGCGTTTACCACTCAGGTGCATTGTGCCTATTGCCATAAAGTTGTGCGCCTGGCGATGTTGACTCTATTTTTACTTGACATTTTTAATAGGAGACCCCATGGCAACGTTTTCAATTAGCCAAGCGAGTCTTCTAGCAAATAAGAGGAGAAAATATACTTTGTCAGCTCACATTTCTAAGGGAAATGACGGCAATTCAGTAAACTTTACATGGACGCCATTTCCTATTGAAATGATTGGAGTCTCTACAATAGTGCCATCACCATCGGGCTCAAAATTTCTTGCAGTTCGTAATCCTGAAAATGATTCTCCAGTTCAATTGGAAATTTGGAGTGCAGGTCAAATTGAAAAGGAGTTTCACATCCCCCAATCTATCCATGGATCAATATATACTGATGGATGGTAAGGGTTTGGTTATACATTTTTATTTTGTGTGAATTTTATGTTAAATCAATTTTTTCTTTTTAATCATCATCTTGACATTCTTGTTTCTTATTATTATTATTATTATTTTTTTAAATCTTTATTTGTACTTCTTTGGATAGAAGTTATGCATCAAGGTGTACTAATTTTGTTGGTGAGCGGCTTCATAGAATATGCAATAACAGAAGTAGCATAAGGGGTGTTAGTGCCACGATCGAGAAGTTCCTCCTCAATCTGTCTCGTGGGGAGAAGGGTCGCTTTCTATGGCATGTGGGGGTGTGCTTTTTTGTTCCTTTGTGGGTTTCGGTTTGGAAGAATTTTTTATAATTTTTTTGTGGGTTATTTTGCATTGTTGGAGTTTCTTCTTGTAGGGGAGGTGTTCTTGTAGGGTAGGATTTTTTTTGTATGCCTGGGTATTTTTTTCATTCTTTTCTCAATGAAAGCCATTATTCTTTTAAACAAATAAATAATGAAAAACAAAAGTAGCAGTAACTGAGTATGATATATGGTTGTTTGTTTTTGGTAAATAGTTTATAACTCAGGATCAACAACCTGCTCCCCCTTCTTCTAGATGGATTCCCCTTTTCTGTGGGCTTTGTTGTTTTTGTATGCCCCTTTTCTGGATCAACAACCATAAGATTCAAATTTGTATATTTTTTTTTCTATCTTATAGGTTTGAGGGAATCTCTTGGAACTCAAATGAATCTTACATTGCTTATGTTGCGGAAGAACCTTCTCCCTCCAAGCCAACGTTTACTTTTTCTGGATATCAAAAAGGTTGCTCAACAAATAAGGATTCTATGAACTGGAAAGGTCAAGGGGATTTTAAAGAAGACTGGGGCGAAGCTTATGCAGGTAAAAGGCAGCCTGCTCTCTTTGTCATCAACATTGACAGGTGTGGTTCACTTGTTACCTGTATTAATATTTGACTAAATAAGGCGCTTCTAAAATTTTTATAACTTTTTTGAGCATTCCTTTTTTGTTTCTATTCAACAGCGGAGAGGTAAGGCATGTGAACATAGTCGAGCATTCTTTGAGTGTGGGTCAAGTTGTATGGGCTCCATCTATTGGCGAGGATCAATATTTGGTTTTTGTTGGGTGGTCTTCAGAGCCTAGAAAACTTGGTATGATCTACTGCTATAATCGGCCTTGTGCATTATATGCAGTTAAGGCTCCGGATTATGGATCTGAAGTCAATGAACATAAACTCAAGTGTGTTATAATTTTTCTCTTCTCTTGATAGATTTTTACTAATACTATTTTAGTCTGATCATTCTAAATTTTTTGTCAATGTTTAACAGAGATGAACCAAAGGAGGATTTCCCCCTCTATAAACTAACTCAGAGCATAAGTAGTGCCTTCTTTCCTCGGTTCAGGTGTATTTTTATCTCATTACCTTCTGTGGTTTGTTTGCTAAATTTTATTTTCTTTATCCTCTTTTCTTTTAGCATTCACATCCAATACAGTCCCTTATAATTTCTTCAACTTCTGTAAATTCTTTATCAAATTTGAATGATAATTATAAGTGGCTGTAGGCTACTTTGATACATATAACGAGTGGACCTATTCTATTTCCGTTTTACTGTTTGCACGCGTTCGAATTCCAGACCTCTTTATATAAAACCATTGTGAGCATTACACTTTTTGTTTTGTGATTTTAGAAATTTTATTTGATACATTGAGGAACATCAAACGTATTTTAACAGATGAATAGCAGATTAAGGCTGTTAACTCTTCTACATCATTATAGACCCATGGCAGACAGCATGTTTTATTTGATGTGTTTATACTTCCCATTGATCAGTTTTTGCGAACTATTCTTATTAATCATCAATTATCATGTTACTGCTGTTCTTTTGTTATTGGTATGTCTATGGAATAATGCATAAGATGAGCAACAACATTGGAACCATTGTTTTAAAAAGCCCTCTTAGACGCATGCCTAGGCTCAAAGCCCAAGTCTGGCGCCTTGCCTTGAAAAGGCGAGACTCACAAAATAAGGGGCACACCTTGTTTGAAGCCCCTAAACCCAAAGCCCTGCACCTTGGGGCCTTCTCAAAATTCTTATAAAAAAAATTATTATTTTTTCAAAATAGTAATACTTATGGGGTTTGCTTCTTTATTAACTAAAAAATTCAAATTTACGAAGCCTAAATGTAAAATTTTTTTGTGATTAAAGGTCTTTTTTCCCTTCATATTTCCACTTCAAATATACTTTATCTTAATATAGGATTTTTATACATAGTGCGCCACACAAGAAAAAGTCCACACTTTTCTTTGCGTCTTACGCTTAAGCCCCAGGAGATTATTGTGCCTTGAGATTTAAAAAACACTGATTGGAACTAATTTATGAATGATAATGTTTTTCAGCCCAGACGGGAAGTTCCTTGTATTTTTATCTGCAAACTCATCGGTGAACTCTGGTGCCCATTCTGCAACAAATTCTCTTCACAGAATCAACTGGCCTGGTGATGGAAAACCAAGTTTTAGTGAAAATATTGTTGATGTGGTGAGGTTTTGCATGCCCTTTTCTCTTTTAAATATAAAAATATGTGACACAAAAGTCGTTGGCCAATTGATTCTTTTAAACTAGTTTTCTCTGCTTCATGGTGTAACTGTACATGTTCCAAATATTAGGGCATGTGTCAAATTGGTGTTGAACATGCACTGACAGGCCAGTTGGTTTGTTAAGATGTTAAATTATTATCTTTAAATTTTCATTTTTTTTGTTAAGATGTTAAATCATTAAAGTTGAAATGTTGGTTTGCACTATCTAGAATACACTAATGTTCTATCAAAACCTAGGGCTCTGATACCATGTGAAATTTCTATATTATTGAATAAATCATAATAATTTAGAGTACATAATAATCTTTTACATAGGGAATATATACACCTCAAATGAACCCATAAAGAAAAATTCATAAATGGAAAAATACCAAAAAGGAAAATAATAATAGAAAATACGAATAATCCATAAAATCCAAATTCCTTTTAACACTTATAAATGATCGTTTCTCTGTTTCTTGCTTCTTAAGGAAGAGGAAGAGATGTTGCATTGATGTTCACTTAGATAATATTTAGTAATAAGACGTGCTTTGAATTTTTCTTGTTTATTTGCTTGTTATTTTTCATAAATTTTTCATATGCCTTTCTTAACAATTTCTAAAATAAAATTTTGAAGGTTCCTGTGGTGTACTACGCTGAGAACGACCTCTTTCCTGGCCTCTATTCACATGGTTTCCTGCCTAATCCATGGCTTTCCGATGGACACACTGTTATCACAACGTCTATATGGCGTAGCAATGATGCAATACTTTCTATAGACATTTTAAGGCAATTTGAATATTTCTAAAAAAAATTATTATTTTGCGCTAAACTTTGTGGTCCTATCTGACAGCATTTTGTTTCTTGAGCATTTAACAGTGGTGAAGTATCATGCATCAGTCCTGCCAACTCAAACTTTTCTTGGAAAGTTCTTGCTCTAGATGGAGACAACGTTGTTGCTGGTAATGTGGAAATGAATTCTCTTGGATATGATTGCTCACTGGAACCGATTTTTAACATTTTTTTTTCTTTTGTAAGTTCCCATCTGCAGTTTCTAGCAGCCCAGTGAATATTCCTCAACTCAAGTATGGTTGTCTTGTTGAGAAAGAAACTAAGAATGCTGCATGGAGTTGGTTGGATGTATCAAGTCCTGTTTTTAAATGCTCTGAGAAGGTTGTTATTTTCTTTTTGGAAATAGATATCCTGGAGATTATCCCAAAATTCTCGTGATTAAGCAAACCAACACTTAATGATACAGGTTAAAACTCTAATCTCATCCCTCCAGTTCACTATAATGAAGATCCCAGTCAAGGACGTTTCCAACTGCCTGACAAAAGGTATTGTACAAATGATTTATTTACATTTTTACTAACAATGTGCCATATTTGATTTAGACCAAATGTGACAGGAATGCATCCTTAGAACACCTGTGCCTAAAGCCTATACGTAGACTACTTTTTTCTCAAAATCTAGGGACCAAATGTTGCAGGTATTACTGTGCATTTGGTTATAAGAAGATTTGTATCATGAAGTAAAGAAACATCTTTGCCCCATAAGTATTATGATAATCAGTTAATGTGTGAGGACTATAGAAGAAACTTCCTTCACTACTGGAAGGAAACACAAAATAGTCTCTCCCTCATTATTTCTAAAAGTTAAGATTGTTGCTATGCTGATCGTGCAACTGGTCTCAACTTCAATTTTTTTATTATTATCTTTTTAAGGAAATTCCACTTATTGTCTTTTTGAGGTTTGAAGACGAAGTTAGTCCCTAGGTTTTTTTGCGCCTTTTTCTTAACTCTAGAAAGGGTTATTGAATTTTAGTGCGTCTTGAGCTTTAAAGACATTGATTAATGTAGCAAACGGAAAAAGTAAGGTTAGGAATCTTAACCCATTTCTCAAAATTTAGGGACTAAATTTTACCGAAAGCTTAGAGATTGACGAAATATTTTTTTTCCTAAAAAATAATGATCTTTTACTACTTATGGCAAAAATCTTATACTATTTAACTTCACGAACAAATAGCTGTCTAATAGGTATCAACTCCTCAATCTTTATTTATAAAATTTGGATTGAAGAACAATCCTCAAGAACAACCCTAGGTGTTCTTGCCCTAACCGTCTCCCTCTCGAGAAGGTTCACAGATTCTAATTCAATAACCGCCCTCTCTCACACACACTAACTGGTACTTATACTCTCTCATACAACAGTGGTCCCCTCTTCCTCTATAACTACTTTATTCTCCCTATTTCCCTTTTTACCCTTCTATGATAAGTAAACATAATAGGGGCCTAACACTGTCATATAAGGACATTGAGCCAGCTAATTCAAACTTCATGAAGATTTATGCGAGATAACTTTTTTAGATAAGAAACGATAGAAAATTAAACAGAAGAAAGAAAGAAAAAAATCATGGAAATGAGGTTGTAGTTACGAAAGAATTTTTTGGGAATACAATAGAGTTATTGTACATTTTTTTTAAAAACAGAAAACCTATCTTCGAAAATTTGCTGGCTTATTTTCAGCCAAATATGCCATTCTGAACCTCAAATCCCACAGTCCCACAAAATTTTAGTATGTTGGACCAATTTTAAAACAAGAAGTCTTCCACTGAAGCCACTGTAGTTCAGATGCAGCCTAACTACTGAGTGAAGGTTGGGAGTGTGCTACTCGAATACGATCTAAAATGATCCCACATTCTAGAAAGAACCGGACAATGGAAAGGCTTCATCGGGTAATAGGAAGTGGGCTAGTTCCCAGAAAATCCTTTCCAACTATTAATAAATAGTGGTGGCTCAAAATCAATTGTTCCTCCTCCCTGCTGATCAAGCAGCAATGCTATTGTGACAAGCTGAGTTTTAAGCCACTATCATTTGGTTCGACTAAGTCAAGTCCCTTCAGCCAATCATCTAAAGACTAAATTTTAGATGTGAAATTACACATCTTAGTCAACTTTATTGATCCAATCAATCAAAATGTGTTAGGACCCCAGTTACAAGAGAAACAACACAGAACTATATTGCAATATCGATAGAGAAGTTACAATATCAATAGCCTTTCGAGAGGCATCTCTCTATCCCAAAGTCCCATTGGACAATCTCCAAAATAATTTTGCCCGTCTATCCTAACTCTTCCTAGCTAATTTTATTATCTCGATATACTTACTAATATTCTAATATTATTTCCAGTATATCCCCTATTCGTAGTCCTAAAGCAACCTTCCCCGATGTAAAGTTGGTTTCCTTATGTCAATCTTTATCATCAAACTTAGGATATTTTTAAGTCTATAAAATGCAAATGAAAACATGTGAATTGTGTTTCTTCTTGTATGAAGTTTTTGACCTTCATAACCGATGAAGCCATGTTTGCTAGTTCAGTTCATTTAATAAATTTTATTTTCTTCTTGAATAATTATTTCATTTCAGGTGCCAGTGAACCGTTTGAAGCTATCTTTGTGTCTTCGAAGTCTGTCAAAGGTAATGAATTGAATCCAGTTATTGTTAACCTTCATGGGGGTCCACATTCGACATCAATATCAAGTTTCTCGAAGTCCTTGGCGTTTCTCTCCTCAATAGGATTCAACATTTTGGTTGTGAACTATAGGTAGGTTTGTTTTCTTCCCTCGGATCTAAATTTGGGTTGAATATCACCTGGAAGTTTTTGTAATGGGGGTTGGGTCAAATTAATCATTTTCATTTGGTGAAATATAATAAGCTCTTGCTTGGGTCTTTATTATTCAAAACCTCATTTAAGCACTACTGGGTTGAATATCTCAACTAGAGATCTTCGCTCACGTTCATCTATTGCTTGAGTCTTTATTATTCAAAACCTTATTTAAGCACTACTAGTATCTTTTGGGACAAAAAGGATTGATTTTAATGACTGCACAATGGAAGAAGTCATGCTTGTAAAGTGAAATTGAGGTAAGTGGAAAATTATGTACTATATATCAGATATAGTGTTGGTGCATAAAGAGTGTATTTTCCTTTGGCTTCTTTGATATGATATCGCAGAGGTTCATTGGGGTTCGGTGAGGAAGCATTGCAATCTCTTCCGGGGAAAATTGGGTCCCAGGTACTAGTTATAATGATGAATTTAGGTTTTAATTTTTTTATTTTGGTGAGAATTTCTGTTGGATAAAATATTTTCTTTATCTTTTATGTGTTTTTTCTCAGGATGTCAATGATGTACTTACCGCATTAGATCACATTATTGACAAGGGACTTGCCAGTTCATCTAAAGTTGCAGTTCTTGGTGGTTCTCATGGGGGGTTTTTGACAACTCATTTGATTGGCCAGGTGCTGTAGTTAACACCCACTCTTTTTAGTTTGCATTCTCTGAAATTAAATCCTTCGTTTGATTGATGGTTCTATATGGAATTTATAGTCTGAGGATTTTGCATCTGTTGATGCTTTCCACGGTATTTTCTATAACCTAAGTTTTCTCTCCTGCGCTACACTTGAAAATATGATGGTGCGCGCCATGCACATCATCAACTAGTCTGGGAGATATTTTGACTTACTTTTTTCTCTTATCACAAATGTTTTCTGCACCTGCAAACTAAGTTCGCAGGGTGGGGTTAGATTTGATTTTCAAAATCTTTAAAATACTTATGACAGAACACCTTATTATATTTTTGGAAGAAGTAATTTAATAAGTGCTTTTGAATGGAAGACTAAAAGTCTAAAAGTGTTTATAAAAGAGAACTTCACTTAAAGTCACTTTTATGAAAAAGCTTCATCAACTATCATTAAAGTTATGGGGTTGGGGCATATGGAGTTTCTTCTCTTTCTTTTTCTTATCCATGAGCGGGTGGGACAGCTTTAACTATTCTCATGGGACAACCACCTTATTCTAGGATCAAGTTCTAAAAAGGAAATAAATTCCTTATAAATTGAATCCCTTGTGTTTTCTATATGCTGCAGGCACCAGATAGATTTGTGGCAGCTGCCGCAAGAAATCCTGTATGTAACCTTGCTTTAATGGTTGGCACGTCAGATATTCCTGATTGGTGTTATGTGGAATGTTATGGAAGAGAAGGCAAGAATTACTACACGGAAGCACCATCTGCTGAGCACCTAACCCACTTGTACAACAAATCTCCCATTCTACATGTCTCAAAAGTACGTAGATTAAAAGCTAACCATCTATAATTTTATTGTCACAACCATGTTTCTTTTAAAATTCTCACTGAGTTTGGAAGAAAATAGTAGTCATAGAAGTTTGTTCAACAGTTTTATAATCACAATAAGATGAGGTAGTCAAATGGTTCATATGGCTAAATATTAAAATTCTTGCTAAGAAAATAAAAGTCGTAAAATTTGTGGCCAACAGTTAGAAGAACATATATCTGGATTTTGTTTATTTTTTATTGAAAAAGGAAAACATAAGCTATTATAAGGGGAGGACGATCCTTCATTGAAGGACATCACCCTCCATCAATATCTATGAAAGCTCTTCTATGGGGAAGAGGATCCCTGTCTTGTGACTTGTGAGTGAGAATAATTTATTTCTCATTTCTTAAATGTGGCGAGATTTGTTAAAAACTAAACTTTGGGAAAATCCTAATAAGAAGATAACTGTTATTTAGTTAAAATATCTTTATGTGGAGAATTATTTTACCAATAACTATGTTTTAGATTTCTTTTTCCTTTTTAAGACAATAGTTTGAAGGTTCTCATGTTTATGTACACTTCTAGTTTCATATATTTTCCAAGGATACCTTAAACACTTTCTTTTGATTACGTGTTCTCCATTGTAATCTCATTTTAATTTTGCAGGTTAAAGCACCTACCATTTTTCTTTTAGGTGCTAAAGATCTTCGTGTTCCATTTTCAAATGGGTTGCAAGTAAGATAGTAACCACATTCAAGTAAATTCATCACTTTTTTGATTGATTTGTGTGATTATAAAATAGCGGCTGTGTTGCTCTTTTAAACCAAGAAACCAAGAATGATTGCACATCCACACTAAATTTGTGTCCAATTTGTGATAGTTATGTGAAACTATATGATGAGGTTATATATAATATGCAGTATGCGCGAGCGTTGAAGGAGAAAGGAGTTGAGGTCAAAGTCATCATGTTTCCGGACGATATTCATCCAATTGACAGGTTCCACATTTGTTCTCGCATATAACACATTTTCATAAATAGTTTCTGATTCTGAAAACACAATTGTTTGGATCGTTGGTTATGAGTAAAGATTATAGTATATGATTGTTAAATAAATAGCAATTTCAACTACAACATTCGAAAAATATTAACTATTGTCAACAGAACAGCCTCAAAACTCTATGCTAAAATAAAACAATTCCAACAATTTTAGGCTGATTTTCATTATACTTTCTGTCTTTTAGGCCACAATCGGATTTCGAAAGCTTCCTCAACATTGGTGTGTGGTTCAAAAAGTACTGCAAGTGAGTGACATTCCCTCTCTCACCATTTTAGCATCACTGATATCGTGCTTTGTAATTATATTGTCACTTTGATCTTGGTACATGTGATTCTGTATACTCTTGTCCATGGTATTAACCCACTCATTCTCAATAAAAGATCAATATATGGCTTTATATTTGCTTTTTATCTCGTTGATTTTTTGGTTGGGAAGTAATTGGAGCTTACTTGCTCCACATTAGAATTGTTTGATTTTTGCAAACGAATATCATAATGAGGGAAAAATTGTAAAAATGCCATATTATATTTGGAAGAGAGAATTGAATAGGGAAATTTGACTCACACTGCCTAAGTGCATATGTGGTAGTGATTTCGAAATTATAAAAGTCGCTGTTGGGACGTTGAAAATCAATCTAAAACATGTCTATAATCACAAAAAATAATTTAATGTATATTTTTACAATTTTGAATTCAATTTTTATATTATCAATATTGATTTTGATTGGTTAAAAGCATAATTCGAAGTGATTATAAAATTTACAAAAATAATTTTAACAATTTCATAATCATTCTCAAGCATACTTTGATGATCTCAATCGGTTGAAGAGGAATAACGAGTGCCTCCTAGTTACCCTATCTAACCTCTTAGAAACATGATGTGTGTTTAGAAATGTGTGATTGGTTGAAATTGTCAAAATCATGTCGTTGAGATTAAAATCAATTTAATCTTGTTTTACATTCTTAAATATGAATTTCTTGAAAACAAAATTGATTTTAGACTCACACTGCACAAGTGCATATGTGGTATTTGACTAAGTCAAATAACGAGTGTCTTCTGGTTACCCTATCTAACCTCTTACAAACTAGACCGATGTTTACAAATGTGATTTGGTTGAATGGTTGAAATTGTTACAATGATGATGTGGGGTTTAAAATTGATTTAATCTTGTTTTACATTCTTAAATATGATTTTCATGAAAACAAAATTGATTTCGAATGAGTTTTTAGAATGATTTTGAACGATCAAGAATATGATGTGCTTTTTTAAGCTATTTTAGAATTTTCGAAACATAGTCAATCCAAGCTTAAATGCAATACAAAAAATGGTCAAATGCATAACAAAAATTTAATGATGGGACAAATATGTACTTTTATATATAATGCAAAGATGGGCCATAAAAGCACTTTCCCTTTCATATGTACAAAGCTAGACCTCAAAATAGTTTATTACTACCAACTTTTACCAAAATCACTAAAGCAATTTTACTAAAAAACCCCTCACATCTTAAATACTATATGACATAAATGGTATATAAGAATTGTTTCTAACATGAGCACTCTGTCATCTTATAAGAGTAGAAATATTGAATACCATATGAGTCTATATATCAATATCATCCCAATTTTTTGCTTCATTAATTTTATCATTTTCTACATTAATCAAAATGGAAAGGCTATGTGATCTATTGAAATATGAAAATAACATCCAACCAACATAAAAATAGAAATAGGTTAAATTATACAAATTAGAAATATGTTTGAAACTCTCATTTTTTTCTTACCATTCAACTTTGAATGAAGAGTTCTGTTTTTATTAGTTTCTTTTTTGTTTTTGTTTCTTATATATTAGTTTAACAGCAGTTACAAAATTCCAAATTTTAACTTTATAATCAATGGTATACGTTAACGATGTATCGATTGGTGTAGGTTTTGGAAGAAAACTGGTATCAAAACTAATTAGTTTGGTATGACTGTCAACCACCGATTGGTTTGATCGGTTTTTTTTTATCTCGGTCACAATGAACAAATAAGGTGGAAAGAATAAACCGACCAATGTTATATTGATCGGTTTCGGTTGGTCGGATCAGTTTTTAGATATCCCATGAACACCCCTAGTATATGTTATATTTTAGTTGAAACTTATGCTTATGTTAGAACATCATACATCATTAACATAAATTGGAATGACAACTAACGTATAAAACTTGGTTATGTAAATGATTTTTTTATAAAATTTATGGACTAATAAAAGGTAACAATGATTTTAATCTTTTATATCCATATTTTGGAAAAATTTTCTTTTTAGTCCACAAGTTTTGATAAATATGTGCATTTGATCACTAAGTTTTAAAATGTATTTTTTTTAATCATCAGGTTTAAACTTATGTGATCCCTAGTTTTCAAAATGTATCTTTTTAATCTTCGAGTTCTTAAAAATAGGTTTAAAAAGTCATTCAAAGAGATTTACACATTTATTTCTAATAATTATATGACATTTTAAGTTAGTAAAATAATTTCTAAAAATCACATTCTCTTTAAAACTATTTTTCTAATTTTAAAAATCATATAATTATTAAAAAATCAAACAAAAAATGCTTTTAGCCTCTCTAAGCCTGTTTTAAAAAATTAGATAATTTTCTAATTTACGTTTTATTAATAATAGACAAAAGGAATATTTCTTTTCTCAAAATAACTTCCAAAATCCAAGTTCTAAAGACAAGTGTTATAGAACAAATTTGAAAGTTGATTACCAAAAATGAAACTTTTGAAAAGGCATAATCCAAATAATTGTAACCAAAATATCTAAGAAAATTGGAGAAGATTCATGAAATTGAATGCAGGTTGGCAATCTGGTGATCTTTCACATGCAAAGATGTAAACTTTTTCCCACTAATATTCTGTCATATAAACATATTATAACTCATACAAGTTTGCAAAGGGTAAATTAGAAATTTTACTTATATGTATGTATAATATATAATTCATAAGTAAACCAGCTCAGCAACTCAAGATAGTTAAAATTCTTCCAGATTTACTCCAACAAAAAAGCAATTCCAAAAAAATCTTAGAAGTGAAACTTGAAACTTCCCCTTTGATCATGGTGGGATCTCTTTTCATTTCTCAGTTCATATCAATTTCTGAAATGAACTTTCTCAAGATTAACCATGCTGCTATTTCTTAACCAAGTACCACTTTTTGTTGTGGTTCAAGAAAAAACAAGTAACAAATAACAAGAAAAGAAGAAAGAAAAAAGAAAAAAACAATGAGTGCAATCTTCAAATTTGAATCTCATTTACATAGAAAAAGAATCCATGGCCATCCCTTCCTCTCCTCCTCCCTTCCCTCTCAGTAAGCTCTAAAATCCCCATTTCATATAAACATGACAGCCAACCCCTCCCCTACGGCAGAGCTCTGTCGCCGAAACATGTCGAAAGAATCCAGTTTCTCATAATACTACTAACTTTACATTGCCTCATTTGTATGCCAAGAATCAACAATGTCTTGTAACTTAGCTTTCAAATCTCCCCAATGCATCCTCTCAAACTCCATCTTGGATTCAGCTACCTTCACTTCCACCATTAACAGGTTTGAAGTTATTTCCAAAGCTTCAACCACCAAAATCATTCTCCCTTTCCCTAACCCAATTGCCCCACTTTTCCCTTTCTCAACTCTATAACCCAATTCTCCACCAATCTCTCTTACCCTTTCTTCCACTTTCTCCATACTAACCCCTGTTGTGAATCTTTTCTTATTACAATCTGTTGTTTCAAACAATCCAGACAGATCTAAACCAGAAGACATTGAAATTATATCAAAGGCATTCAATCCAGAAACACCCAATTCAGATTTGTAATTACCCAAGGATTCAAATAAGCTTCTGTCCTTAATTTGGAGCTTTGATCGTAACGATTTCTTGTACCATGAATGTTGCATCAATGCTTCAATGCTCATCCTTGTATTTGGATTTGGATCCAGTAATTGGAAGATCAAATGTCTTGCTGGCTTTGAAATTGAATCGGGAAATTCATATTCCCGGCGATAAACCTTCTTGTACATAGCGACGAGGTTGTTATCGCTGAATGGAAGATGACCGGAGAGTAAAACGAAGAGGATAACACCACAGGACCATGCATCTGCTTTTGCCCCATCGTAGCCTCGCCGTGAAACAACCTCTGGCGCAGTGTATGCCGGAGTTCCACAGGCGGTGTGAAGCATTCCGTCTTTGATCTGTTCCGGTAAAGCGGAGAGACCGAAGTCGGAGACCTTTAGGTTACCGTCTTCATCGAGGAGGAGATTTTGGGGTTTGATGTCGCGATGAGCAACGCCGTTTTGATGACAGAAATGGAGAGCAGAGACTAATTGTTGAAAATAACGGCGAGCGGTGGATTCCGTCAAGCGACCACGGCGGAGGAGTTTCGCGAATAGTTCACCACCGGATGCGTAATCGACAACGAGGTAGATCTTCGTTTTCGTCGCCATAACCTCATGGATTTTGAGGATGTTGGGATGGTGCTGGAGGCGTCGCATCACGGCGATCTCACGGACAATGCAGGGCTCCATGGCAGCGTCGATGGTTTTGTTCTTGTCAATGATTTTGACGGCGACAACGGAGTTATCGGCAAGAGAAAGAGCTTGATACACCTTGGCGAAGCTTCCACGGCCGAGGAAACGGCCTAATTGGTACTTGCCAAGAAGAGTGGCGCCCGTAGGCGGCGGAGGAAGCGGCGGAGGGGTGGGCGGACCACCTAACTCCATGGCGGAAGATCGGAAAGTGAAACCGAAGAATAGAGAGGACGGCAGTTCTGTTTTCAATTAAGGGAATAGGGTTTTTATAGGCTCAATTTTTCCAAGTCCTTCTTCCATTAGGAGATTCCAAAGGTTCAGGAGCTTTTTGTTATATTACCCAAAATACCCTTACTTTTTTTACTATGATTGACTTTTTTGCTATTTTTTTTAAGGTCAGTTTCGGCAAAATGTGGGGACACCTTTTGTTTTCACTAAATTAAAATATACATTTTCCTTTTTTTTTTTTTTCTTTTTCATTTTCCTTTTCCTTTTCTTTTTTATTTTATAATTAATTATCTTTCTTTTTTGAAAAAAAAATAGAATAATGAGAACAACAATTTAAGCAAATTTAATTGAGTTGTGCGGCTGACCTAATTTTTTTTAAGGTTTATTACAAAAGTTTGGGCTTTTTTATGAGTTGTGTTTACGGTTGTTGTCCTGTGAAGGTCAGGTACAATGGCATCAACAAATTTAAGTTTTTTCTTTTATTAAAAAATTAAACTAAATTACAAAATTATAACTTTAAAGTTAAAAAGTTTGTTTTGTAAGAGTTAATATTTTTATGCATTAAATATTAAAATTTTCAAAACTATAGACCTTTAAACTTTTAAATTTGTGTATACCTGAACTTAACTTATATTCAATTTATAATTAATTTTCCATTGAGAGTTGATCGTTTAAATATAAAACTTTTTTAAATAAAAATTATTATATTATATCAAGAGAAAGAAAATAAAACTATAAAAACAGAAAATAATTCATAAAAAAAACGTTATCCTCACAAACTTTTTACTTGAAAATTTATGTCTCGATCCTTGAGAAATTAAACAAGAAATTGAGAATTTAAAATAATAAGTATTAGGTATTTTTAAAAACTTGAATTAAAAAAATGTACTTTTAAAAACTTCATGTTAGGATTCATTTGAATTGCATATTGTATTAAATAGGTAGAAATTTTAATTATTTGAGATAATAAATATTAGTTCGTTCTAAATAAAAAAAAAAAAGAAAAGAAAACAAAATTATGAGTGAATTTAAATAATCTAATATATATCTTCGATAAAAAAAAAAGAAAAGAAAAAATGTTATAGGTTCAAATGTTTATTCTTAAATATCGTTTAACTTAAATAATTAAAGGATGACTAATTACTTGAAAACAAAGAAGAGAATTTAAACATAATTTTAAAGATGGTTTTTATATGTTTAATCGATTGACTAATTATAATTTTTTTTTTTATTATAAACTGCTTGATGATAGGTAGTTTGACTAGAGATGTATCACAACCACAATACAATTACATCTAATTTGATATATCATTGGAAACAATTTTAAGTTTGATTAAAATTAGGTTTGAGAATTGAATATGGAGAAAAGACATACTTATTATTGTAAAAATCAAATATAAAAAAGAACATGCCTTGTCTTGTGAAGAAAAGACAGAGAGGATGTAGGAAAATATTTTGATTAAAGTGGCTAACTTTATAAGCTTCTCTCTTTAAATTAAATATATTTACATAATAAAAACTATAAGGCATCTACTTTTAATATATATATATATATATATATATATATATTAGAACACATCAAGTATAGAGTTCTTCTTTTTCTTAGAGAAAAATAAGCATCTAATATATATTAATTAACTGGCAATCACTAAATCAATTAATTGCTTTAATTTTGGTCCAAGATGCTAAATGAACCGTTGTGAAGCAACTTTGACCCACCAAGTATTGTATATTTATGATATATTTTATCATAATTATAATTATTTATTGTTGTTGTTTTAGGTGATAAAACAACAAATTCAAATAATCAAATTTCTTTGTTTGTTTCGAGGTTAGAGGTTTGATTCTCCACTTCATGCTTTAATATAATAATTTTTTTTTTTAAAAAAAAAACAAATTTTGATAGATAATCTAAGTAAGTTATTAAAAAAGAAACAAACTCTCCGACGAGGAAGTTTGATGTCTTCTATTTGCTCGATGGGGCAAGAGAATGAGCTGAGCACCATTATGACAAAAGGAGATTTCACCAAGTTCTTTATGATAGCTCCTTGGCTTCATTGATGAATAATTCGATAGTTATACGGTATGTTAGACTCATAATAGCTTCTATATAATCAAATTTCACCAAAACCTTTCAAAGAACCGTTAGCTTCTAGGATCTTGCAGATTAGAGAATATAGTAATATATTACATTCCTACAAACCAGACACACGACCTAGATGATCACATAATACCCACTCTCAATCCTCTACTTGTCACTAAACCTTGAAGACTCCATGCAACATTATAATTGAGCATACATGAATTGGTTAGAGGAGGATGATGTCAATCCATTGCAACCATCACGACTGATCTCCAAAGTGAGGATTGGAAACTTTCAAATAGCTACCTTTAGGGCAATGAGACCTCCTTCTGCTCATGCAAAAGTCCTCAATGGAGGTAACAATAACACCAAGTATCCCTCCTTTGCTCTAGAAAAATAGTTTTATTCCTAGTTTTCTAAATTTATCAAGCAATTGCAATGAGCTTATATCCAACTTTTGACGTAAGAGAGATTTCTATATTATTACATTAAATTTATGTATATAACATAGTTTCTTTTTTTGTGGATCATGGTTTTTTTTAGCCAATTTTAAAAAATTTCATATTTACATTAACATTTGTTATATTTTGGAGCGTCTTTTGATTTAATAAAATTTTCTTTTGGTTTATAGATATGGTGAGAGTAGAATGTTTTTTTTTTCAACAAATAAACTTCAATTAAAATTATAGAGTTAAAATTGTTTCCTTAGACTAATGATAATAGTTGTGAAAATTGAACTCTTAAATGATAAAAATTAAACTCTCAAATTTATATAGCAACGACAATTTCTATAATAATATAAATTTGATAGTTTAATTTTAACCGAGTAAAAAAAAAGGTCTATATATATATATAACAACAACCTTCCTCGTAATTTCCAAGGCGTCACGGCTTGTTAAAAAAAAAAAAAGGCTTATTTACAAGTCGAAGTTCACGAGCACGGTGTTCCGAGGGGCAAAACCGTAATCTGGTGTTCCATTGGTCTATCAACGGTCGGAAAAGTTAAGAGCTGGATGGTGACATAGCCGCTGTCGGCTGTCAGTAAGGTTGATGACGTGGCTAAGAAGTCGCATGATTTAAGCAATTTGGTGGCGTTGGAGATGCCACGTGGAGATACAGTTCACCTATCTCGGAAATGTGGGGTCCAAATGTGGAAGCCCAAGCCTAATTGAGTTATAAGTTGACTGATCATACTATTTTAATTATTTCTAGCCAAATTTTGGTTCGGTGTACCTTAAAAAAAAAAAAAAAAAAAAAATAAGAATATTCCCTTAATCGGTACCCTTTCTACCCAAAATCTACAAATCTTATTTTTCTTTTTCCTTTTTCTATAATATGGGGACCAGGTAGCCCAACTTCTAACATAACATTGATTTTTTGTTAGTTAAAGTATGATAATTTTAATTGACTTTCTTATTTGTCTTTTTGAAGAACATATGGATAAAATTATTAGTTGTTGATGTCAAATTTTGGCTTAGGAATACATTTTAACATTCACGTAACAACAACGACAAATTTGTAATCAGGGGAGTAGAAGATTTACAAAACAAAGAAAAATGACTTTGATGTCTAAATCAGTAAGAGATCATGGGAAGCCATAATAATATATTTTTTAGTTGTAGTTAACTTAGAAACCATTTCCTTAGGTTATTGAGTTGCTTTCGATTTATCCCTTGATTTATTGTGCTTTGGTTTATGAGGGGCATATCCTGTTTGGCATTTTGCCAAGGTTGAGGTTGAGCACCTCATTATAGCTAAACTATGGGCCTGCAATAGTTACTTAGGGCTACACATCCTTGAGGCATGCCCTGTTAGGTATTTGGTAAGGCTTGGTCTTGACCAAAGTTAAGGTCGAGCACACTGGCTTGGGAATTGTTGGCCTTTTTTTTTAGGCTCATTTTGGTCCTAGCTTGTTACCTTCACTTAGGTCATGCTATCTTTTCAACTTTGTTGCATTAATATGTTCTCACCAAAAACCAGTTACGTCTTTTTGGTCCAAAATCACACATATCAATTACTCCTAAGTTAAGGATCATAGTTTGGTTGTTTGCACATTAAACCTAGTATTCCATTAATGAAATTATGACACATTGATCTTTATCCTCTTTCTTTTTTTTTTTTTAATGAAATACCAATTTTACAGCCGTTGATATAATAATATTGAACTTGGCTCCCTCAATATCATTCTTGAGTAACTGGTCTTGCTTAGAATACTCAATCAAATCTTTTTTTGAAGATCCGAGTGAGTCTAGGCACACATATCTACCACAATTAAACAACGTTGAGCGCATAATTTATGTCATGTTCATCTTTCCTGAGGGGCATAGACATACAAATTTAGTTTTTTTTTAATTTTTTTTTTCTATCGAGCTTAGAGTAATTCCTATTGAGACAAACCTAATCGAGGGTTTTGATTAGATTGTCATGGTACATAATCAGCTCCATGGTTTTCTTCCTCCTGCACTTAAGCAGAGTTAATTGTCATCTTTTGTGTTGGATTTTTCAACATATCTTTAGTTCGATCCTAGGCAGTCCCTAGATTTTAAACTTTTTAATTTGGTTAGTTGATTGTGAAGTGACCAACCTCCGATTTTTCACCAAATATTTTTTTTTCTATAAAATTGTTTAATTCCCAATTGGATTTGTGATCATGTCAAATTTCCATAAAATTCAGTCTCCAAATTAGGGTTGCATGATTACCTTCAAGAATTCTTCACAACAAACATTACTTTGTAAAATCCTTCTTATGCATTTTAGTTAATCAATAACAATCTGAGGTATCTAACTATTTTCTTTATGGGTTTTAATATGAGGGCATTTAAGTAAATCTGCTTAATGGCAATATTGAAAAAAACTCAAACTTGTTTCCTTCTAAGTTCTAGGGCTTCAATGGAGAAAGGTTATTGAACCTGAATCCAATCAAGTATCACCTTAAGAGGACCATTGTGGGTGTTCTCCACGCCGGCTCTTTCTCTCTCAGAGCTCACGCTTGCCGTCGCCGTCGCCGTCTTTCTTCAATTTGTGCCACCGCAGAGTCCCACCCACCCGGTTCTCACTCACTTTCAACTCTCTTCTTGTTACTGGTATTCCTCGCAATCTATCTCTTCGCCAATTGCTAGTTGTAATCCTTTTCATTCTTATTCTTAGTTTTGATCTCCTTTTGCTATAGAATTGGGGATTTTCTTTTTAATTTAATGTGAAGGGAAAGCCATTTGGCTCTCATGCATTCGTGATGCGTGTTGAATAAATCAGAGTTCTCTTATTAATATTATAAGAAACTCATATATTTAATACAATGTAAATGCCCTTTATATAGTACAAAGAAAATGAATTAACTTACTGAATAACCAACTGCTAACAGAAATATAACAGCTGTACAATCAGTTTGCAATCCCTTAATACTCCCCCTCAAGTTGGAAGTTGGAAGTTAGAAGATGAACATCAAGAACTCCCGGTTTGACTAGCATTTCGGATAAAACAGAGGATGATAGAGCTTTTGTAAACTTATCAGCTAATTGTAAGCTTGAAGGAATTGACAAAATCTTGAGAAAACCATCCACAACGTTGTATCTAACAAAATGACTATCTATGTCAATGTGTTTAGTTCGTTGGTTCATGAAAGGTCGGATTGGAGACAATGGCAATAGCAGTTTGGTTGTCACAAAAATCTAGCAGTAGGAAGCAAACAAGCTACTTTCAAATCCACTAATAATTGAGAAATCCATAGAAGTTCAGCACAGCCAATGCCCCACACTCAGCCTTTGCAGAAAATCTTGAGACTGTCGGTTGCTTCTTAATTTTCATCTTCAAGCGTGTTGATGCCAACTGGGGTTCTTGCCTTGACACAAGCCGTTCATGGAGGCTTGTTTTAAACCATAGATGGATTTGTTTAACCAACAAGCAAGTTTCTCCTCATCTTTAGGTACTTTAGAAGTCTCGTATCCCAAAGGTCAAGACAAGTACACTTCCTCAAATAAGTCTCCATTCAATAAAGCATAGTCGACATCCATTTGAGCCAACAACCAATTAAAGGAGGTCGCTAATGCAAGTAAAACTTTGTCTGTGACTATTTTAGCTACTGCCGGAAAAGTGTCAAAGAAATCAATCCCTTCTTGTTGACTATCCCTTTGTCACATGTCTAGCCTTGTAACAATCCACAATGCCATCTAAATTATATTTTACTCAATGAACATTATGATGTCCTTTAGGTAAACAAGTTACTGTCCAAGTCTTGTTTCTTGCCATAGTGCTAGTTTCATCATCCATGGCATCTCTCCATTCCTTAAATTTGACTGCTTTATGATAAAAATTAGGCCCATAAACAGTAGTAACATTAAACAAATATTGTTTATTATGAGTTGACGAATATAGATCATATGAAAGATACTTGCCAAAGAAGAATGGAGCTGTGGAGTTTATAGAGGTATGAAAAATAATATTGGAAGTCCTTCAAATAAGAAGGTGGACAATGGTGTCTTTTACATCTTTGTGGTACAATCTCATTAGAGATATCAGGGGGTAAACCAACTCATTAGAGATATCAGGGGGTAAACCAAGGACAACAACATTCATAATTCAGTAGAGATATATCTGGGTTCATATCAGTAGGTAGTGTTTTTTAAAACTCTTTTTAGCTGTCATATAATTTGTATCCCTTAACACCAGCTGGATAACCCATGAAAATGCAAGGATGAGCTTGTGGATCAAATTTGGATCTCCTGACTGATAAGGTCGAAGCATAGGTTAGACAACCAAACACCCTTAAGATGGAATAATCAACATCTTTTTTTCCAAATAACTTGATAAATGGAGTTTTATGGGACAAAAGAGGCATAAGAATTCTGTTTATGTTATGAGCTGCAGTGAGAACACATTCCCCCCATATAATTATTGGCACTCTTGATTGAAACATCAAAGGCCAAACTACGAGAAGATGTTGATGTTATCTCTACAACTGAGTTTTACTGAGGTGTATATGCACAAGAAAATTGATAAATTGTGCCAGTAGTAGGAAAGAAATCCTCAAAGCTTAGTTCGGGGATATTATAAGATCTAAAGGATTTAATGGGTTTGAAGAACTGTGTTTCAACAAGCATAAAGAATCTTGGAATAATATGTAAAACATCATTCTTATGCTTTAGGAGATAAACCCATGTATATCGAGATTTATCATCAACTAAGGTAACAAAATATGAGTAAACAACATGTGTTGGGGTTTGAAATGGCCTCAAAATATCACAGTGGACTAAAAAAAAAAATTTTAGCAGCAACATTATTCAAATTAGGAAATGAAAGTCGACCTTTTGCTAAAGGACACACATAAGATGTATTATGACTATGAACAAAATCAGAGGAAGACAAAATACTTGATAGATCCTTCATTCGAGCAGTAGAGGGATGTCCCAAATGCTGATGCCAAACAGAATTGGAAACTTTACATACCAGAGCATGTCTTTCAATACATTTTGTAGAACCTTCATCTTTGTCCACGTGTGAAAGCATGGAAAGGGAATAAAGGCCTTCGGCAAGTTCAAACTTCCTAATTGTTCTAAATTTTAACTTGTTCTGAATGAGGCTATGATCATTAGAGAAAATGATGGACTAATGTGGAAGGATCCTTAAGCAACGCACTAATGAATAACATATTATAGGCAAATTCTGAAATGAAAATATATCACGCAAGCAAACATCTGTTTGGAAGATGATATCACCCAAGAATTCAACTATAAACCAAGTCTAAATAGGGAGAACTAACTATTTTTGTTTTTGAGTAGGTCTGAGGTTAACAAAATAAGGAATGAT
Source organism: Cucumis cinereus (assembly GCA_037974625.1). Classification (NCBI taxonomy): domain Eukaryota; kingdom Viridiplantae; phylum Streptophyta; class Magnoliopsida; order Cucurbitales; family Cucurbitaceae; genus Cucumis; species Cucumis cinereus. The sequence goes on along the minus strand of JBBPDJ010000019.1, from coordinate 3,347,558 downwards.
TGTGGCTTACATGATTGGACGCACCGGAGTCGAGAACTCATACAACATACTGTTTATGCTTTTAGACATAAGAGTATTTGTGCACAAATTGAGCATATGAATCATTCAGTCCCATGAGAAAAATCATAACAAACTTAGCATTGAGAAACTCCAATAATTTCTTTGATCTGCCACATTTGCACTCATCAAGAGGTTGATATTCCTTGAGATTTTGCCAAATGGTGGTAATTATAGCATAGTAAGCTTCAACCGAAAGTACGTTGGATAATCGTAACCAGAACATTTCGCAATTGATATACATGAGGACCATTGGACGATATCGCTCCTTCAAACTAGGATCCATCTCTTTCGAAATTGAATTAATAATCCACAATGTGATGATAATGTTATTGCATAGCCTGACATGACAAGATTTCCTTTGATAGTCGGTTTTGAAATAGCTCCAGTGATAAAACCTTATTAGTTCTTACCAGAAAGAGCCAGACGCATCACCTTACTCCGTGAGGAGTAATTACTTGATCCAACAAGTGGTTGAGTATCAAGATTAGTAATTGGGAGCGACCGGATAATGCAGATTCAATTGAACTTTAAGATTTGAAGTTACGAATAATGAAATTGCAGAGGTTGCATTAGTTGTATTCTCTGCAGTAGCCATGGTGAAGATCGTGTCAAAGGTGAAGACGATTGATATGAAGAACAACAAAAGAAGAGAGATGAAGATTTTAAACAAAAATTAACTGATCGAAGATTCAACACATATAATGCGGAAATGCTCTGATATCATGATGCATGTTGAATAAATTAGGGTTCTCTTATTAATATCATAAGAAAATTATACATTAAATACAATATAAATCGCAAATGCCCTTAATATAGGAGAAACAAAAAATTAACTGAGTAACCACATACTAACAAAAATATTATAGCTGTACAATTAGTTTGCAATCCCTTAATAATTCGGCTTTTTCTTTTCTGCTTCTTTTTTGGTTGCACCACCGCTCATCTCTTTCTCCTGGCTTCTTTTCCTTTTTTGCAAGGACATTCTAGGCTTCACGATTTCTGCAGACAAAATGTCCTCAGTTGGAACATCCAAGGGAATTCTGGAAATCGCCAAGTTTGGGATTTATGTTACTATACCTATCGTTCTAATGTACACGTTTGCCAACAACAGCAAAAACCTGCAGAGATTCATGGGCAAAGTAACTCTCTATCTCCCCTTCTTCATACAATTATGTTTGTGGGTCTGCTCTTAGTCTTTATCAGGATTCGTTCATGTTCCTTTATCAAGGTTTATTTTAATTGTCTAAGCTTTTTATTAATTACATTGTCTTCTGATAGTCTTACATAGTGTATCCTCCCGAGGGACCAAGGCCTCCGTCTCCAGAAGAAGTAAGAGAGATGGCACGCGAATTGGCTCGAAAGAACAACATTCGTTGATGATATGTGGTGTCATGTCTACTGCAATTCAGGTCGTATTTCTGGGGTTGTCAAGGTATTTGGATTGATTGCATGTATTTATCTGTTTATAGAGTAGTGATTGATGACTATCATCAACATTTAGGAGCAACTGTTGAAACAAACAACCTTAAGTTGAGGTGGGATAAAGTAAATAAAGGTCAAAGCTCAACTTCCTACCCATACGGTTGTGCTTTAGTAGGGAAAAAGGAAACCCTATGATAACAACCCCACATAAGACAGTTTTACCATCCTAAACCTTAATTTCCTTTTTTTTTTCTTTTTTTTTTTTCTTTGGTTTGTATGGACAGTAAATCAAATAATGCTAAATATTGGCATTAATTATGAAAAGAGAGGTTAATATTAGCATTTATGGTTGAAAGAGAGATAAATGAAGTGGAAATGAAAGGGCATACAATACAATTGAAGGAGGAGAAAAATGAAAGTAATTTAATAAATTAGGACAATAATTGAGTTGACAAAAATGCCACCAAAGTAATAGTGGAGAAGTTTATAAATGAGAGGGTACAATTGGCATAGAAAATTTCACCACATTCTACCTTTTATATATGCTATAGATATAGTATATATAAATGCTTTATGAGAAAAGCAAAGTATATTGACTGATCTCCCCTTGATGGTGGGCTTTCTAGGGCCTGTTCCTTTCTTACAAATTTGCCCTTTGTTCGTTGGGCCCAAGCCCAATACGCAATTTGTACATTTTTTTTCTTCTAATTTTGTCTTTTTCTTTCTTAAAGTTAATATTTTTCATAAGTGGTTAATGTAATTTATAAGTCCAAAATAACAGAAATAGCAGCTTCATTAATGCTTTCTCAAATATTAGTATATCTCTTTTCATAAGCATTTAAAGAAATAACAATTTCATATGTACAAGAAATTCAAGTTTCCAAATTTTATAAAAAACCTTGGTTTACATATTAAATTCAAAGAATAAGAAATACAAAACAAAACACAAGAAATAGAAAAAAGAAAAAAAAAAGGATAAAATTAATTAATTAAAGTAATGATTGTTGATAATAATCCAAAGAGACTTTTGTTTTGTTATGCTTTCTATTTTGTCTTGTGGCTATTTTGTGTAAATTAGTGTAATCTTTTTACACTTTTTTTTTTAATTTAAAAAAAATTATATTTATGCAATTCATTTCATATTCAAATAATCCCAAAAGAAGGAAAAAAAGGGGAAAAAAAAAAGAAAAAGAAAAGAAACACCTAATATATCTTAAGAACTTTATTTAAATGAAGTAACAAAATTATTAGGTAATGAATAAAGTAGTGGGGATATTAATGGCTTTAGTGTGAATTGTAGGTCCAAATTTGCTTTCCACAAAGATAAAAACCAATATATTATTAAAATATAATTTTTCTTAAAAGAATATTTTAAGTGCAAAACTAGATGCTTCAAACATGACTTATTCTTCGATCTTTTTATGAAAAAAATAGTTTTTGGAAAATTTTTATACAATAAAATGAAACAAAATATTTAAAAAATATAACAAATTTTCAATTTCTATTAATGATAGATATTGATAGACTTTTATTAATGTCTATCCTTCTATTCATGTCTATCAATGCACTAACAATGATAGAAGTCTATCCGTGTCTGTCATTGATAGAAATTGAAATTTTGCGATATTTTCAACAGTTTTGTCATTTACAGTAATTTCTCATATTTATTTTTACCTTAAAGTTAGCTTGTTGGACAATTTTAATTCTAAAATTTCAATATTATCAATTTAACTTCAAACTTGAAATAAATTAATCATTTTACACATCAAACTGGGATTTAGTTTCAACAATGGAGCCAACAAAAATTTAGCTCAATTGATATTTGTATGTTTAAAGGACTAGAATGTACGTGGTTCAAATCTCTCTTATCTCAATTTGTAAAATAATAATAAAAAAAAAGGTTTCAATAGTGGATGTTACTATTGTACTCACCGAGCATTTTGGCAAAGTCTTTTATAATTTCTGTAAACGCTTCTGTATTTTGTCGCTCACTCTCTAACACGTTTTTCATATTTAATTCCCAAATTCCTTCGTTTAAAGAGGGAGGTTGTGATGCTTGTTGGAAGGTCGATAATACTAACTAGGTCGTCTTTCTTAGTGTGGATTTATTTGTATCTTGTTTAAATAATTTTTTTTTAAGAAAAAAATAATAACAATAAATAGATCTAACTTTCATCTTAACCAAGTAAGTTATATGTTTAGATTTAAGAGTGGTCAATTAAAGTTAAAACATGAAATGATGTTTAGCTAACTTCTTGATTTGACCTTTGCTTTTGTTAATTTCTTATTTTTGTGGCAAATTGTTATTCCTTTATTTAATCATTCTGTTATCTAATTAAATATTAATGGAAAAAAAAAAAAGTTACATCTTTTCCTTAGTGGAGAAAAAGGTGGAAATATCCTTTTTATGTCACATAAAATCTACAATCTTTTTTGTTGTTCTTATTATTATTTATGCACATCCAATTCTCTTAACATTTTTCTTATTTTTTAATCAACTTTATCTAAATAATTTAACATTTTAAAATATTAACAAAAATCAAACTAAACATAATAAGTGTCACCACTCCTATACAAATTATTGAGCTTGTTAATGGTTGGATAAACCAAAACTTGTCATGCTACTCAATCAGAGTCATGTCTGAGCTTTTGTTTGGGGTGTCGAAGTGAAGGCTCGAGTAGCCCTCAACCTAGTGGAAGCTCACCTAGAAAATTGACATGCACGTATTATAAAAAATAATAGGGAATATTTCTCATAGAAACCATTCATTTTCAAACGAAATCCTTACTAAATCGACACCCTATCAATCAAGACTACGTACTAACATAAGCTTCGACGCATATGAAGTTATGGTGTGAGATCGTACTTATAAGTCAATGTACATTCCAACTCACACAGCTCAATTTGAATCCTAAAGTTAACGTGTCTATATGTATATATGTAGAAAGGGTCAAACAAACATACTTTTGAAATTGTTAGAAGAGGGTTTTAACTACCAAGTTATGTATAATTGTTTATGGTCGGTGGTACTTGAAATAAATTTAAAGTACAAAATAATTTTATAAATTAGAGTATTTTCAAATATAGAATAATAATAAAAAATATAGTAAAATGAATCAAAATATTTATAAATATAGTAAAATATTATGGTCACGATTATTGTATCAGTTAAAACCCCTAAAAATGCATAAATAAGTCAATTTATGCTCTTAGTTTTAATTTTCTTTCACAAACAGACATTTGAAGAAGTCTACACACGTGTTTCATATTCAATGCATGAATGTTTTTCAAAGATAATGTCTATATTGATTGACTTATGAAAATTTTGGACTTTAACTGATTTGAATCATAAGTCTTACACAATATAAGTCAAACAAAATTCAGAAGATGTGTAAATTGTTATACTAACGAAAGTTTAGAGCTTTAATTAATACAATTATTAATTTAGGATTTTAATTTGATACAATTTCAAAGTTTAGTGGTATAAATCAATCGTTAATAATAAAATAAAATAAAACAAATAAAAAGTAAAACTAAAACTAAACTTTCATCTTTTCTATCCAAGTTTATTTATTGGAAATAATAAATAGGTCATATCCAGAATAAGCCCTATTCATTATTATTATTTTTTTTAAAAAAAAAAACTCTCCAATAATGTAATGGTTATTATATATATTATAATTTCAAAATTATTAATTCATTTGATTGTGCCAATTTTCTTCCTTTATTGAAAAACAATTTACAATTGATCACTACATTAGGGAGTCCAATATTTTAAATTAATTTCAAAATTATTAATTCATTTGATATAAACTAATTTTGTCTCTTATGAATGATGATTTGTCACAATAATTTCAAATAAAATGTTGACAATTAATAAGCTTAAGATACATTAATTATTTATAATTTTGTAACTCCAAATTTGTATTAAAAAGAAGTCATATATTCAACAAATAAATTTTTAATTGACTTAAGTTTAATCAACTTGAACCTAAAGTCAAGGAGAACAATTCAACCCTAACCCTTATTTGTCCTTCTTAATCCAACAAAGTAAAAAATAAAATAAAACTATGAAAATGATATCCAAAATTTGATATTTAATTGGGTAAAATACTAATAAAATCAATTGATATACTTATAAGCAAAGATTTAAATATTTAATGAGCATCTTTTCATGACCTAAGCCTTAATTAATTAATTGTGTTCATTATTTAGGGTTGGAGCATAACATTGTAATTTATTATATAATATATAATATTAAAATAAATAAGAGAATCATGAGAATATTAAACGGACCCACTATTTTTATATTAAAGTAGAGAAAGCCATATTCTCTATAACTAAAACTTCAATTGGTTTCTTACAAAACCATCCAAATTAAATTAATGATACATTTAAAAAAAAAAAGAAATTGGAATTATTTAATACAGTGCATATTATTTATTTAATTGTTATCTATATCTAAAATAATTTAGATGCCACCAAATTTAAAGTTAATGTTCTTTTTAAAATATATAAATTATTGAAATAAGAAATTGAGAGTTCAAAAAGATAAATATTATTTTAAATTGATATCCAACAAACTATTTTTTTATTAAAAAAAAATTGATTTTATTATGGAACTTTTAGACATAAAATTACAAATTATAAACGTATTAGACACACTATTAAAAATTTAAAGATTTATTAAAGACTGTCGAGAAACTATTAATTCAATAAAATTTAATAACCAAATTTTAAATTCAATAAAAAAATACAATATAATTGTCTTAATTTGAATTAAAAGAAAACAGAAGAGTTAAGAATCCAATTTTCGTCACATAAATATTCCCTTGATTTTCTTTTAATAACACTGTTTAAAAAAAAAGTTTAGTTCTTAATGTTAATTAATTAACTTCTTTTGCTCAATATAAATATTGAAGAAAAATTGTTTTTCCATAATAAGATTAAAAAAAATTGAATTTTATTTTCCTTCTTAATGACACAACAAATAAATAAAAAATAAAAAGTAAAATTTGTCTTCTTCTGGGTTCCGAAGTTCGAGATCCCACGGGTTCCACACTAGAAAATATTTAATGAAATAAAATAAATTTTGGAAAAATGAAAGAATAAAAAATAAATAAAAAAAGGGAAAGGAAAGTTCTCAAAAGACGAGAAATGATTAAATTTCTTTATTTATAAATATTTTGGAAAATAAGCTTTAAAGTCGTCCAGCTGTTCCCTTTCAGGGAGCACTCACTCATTCAATTCAATTTTATCCATACAACTTTATAAATTATAAAATAAATAAAAAAAGAGTCTAAATATTATATGGATTAAATTCAAAAGTAATTTTAAGTATAATCAAAATAATAATGTATGATTTTTGGTTTAAAATGTAATAATTGAGAATTGCTATGATAAGATTCTATAAAAAAAAAATTTAATTTAAAATTTTTAATTTATACAAACACGATTGGGTAAAGCTAAAATTGCTACCCCCATTACACAGACTAGAATACCCTTGCAACCAAAAAACCGAAGGATTTTCCTTTCTTTTTTCCCGCCCCCTCAATTACACAAAATCACATACATTTTCTCATATTTACTATTATTTACTTTTAACCCCCCTTAATTATCTCCTCCTTTTTTTTTTACTTTTGTTTATGATATTTCATTTCCCAAAAAAAACAAAAGAAAATTTTCAAAAAAACCCAAAATTTTTTACGGATTCTCTTTCAGAATTGATGCCAATCCCGTAACCATCTTAGCTCCTCTATCGAGACTCTTCGGTTTGATCGCCGGAGGTTGCCAGGCCGTCACTGTCACCGCCGCCTTCTTGCCGCCATACAATCCTTTCTGCGGAGGAGGCGATGAAGCGATTGAATTACTCTCACCTGATGTGATCGTCGTCGCTTCGTCTCCGAATATCAATTCCAATTCTCCGCACTCCGTCTCTGTCGGCGATTCTTCGTTGTTCTCGTTTTCATTCATGTTCGTGAACTCGATCTCCTTCACTGATGGATTTGGAGGTTTGGATCTGATGTGTGGTGAAAGCCATTTAGCTCTCATGTATTCAGCTTTCCTCCATGGCGGAAAGTGCATCCCCTTCTTCTTCAAGCTCTGTCTCGCACCCTCTGACACGATCGATACGATTTGACCTAAACGATCCGTTTTTCCGACGAAGATATTCGGGATTAATTGAAGAATCGTCTTGTACATTCCGGTGGAACGAGCGATCTCGAACTCCGATCTGAAATCTATGTCTATCACCAATCTCTCGTTCTCCACCATCACATCGATGTATTCATATTCTCCTACACACACAATTTCTAGTTTTTATTCGAAATCTAATGGAGGGGTGTTTCACAGTTTGTATATTTGTTTTTAGAAGATCACAATGGGGTACCTGCAGGATGTGAAGGGGATTTCTCCCATTTCGATTTACAGATTGAAGAATCGTAACCGAGAGATGAAAGGCCATCTGTGACAACTTTTCTCAGATCGTCTTTCCTTTTGTGAATTTTGTTGTTCTTCTCAACAATCCTTGCGGTGTCGGCTAAGAGATTTCTCTCAGCTACGCTACTACAAAGTATCAGACTCTGATTCCAAAAAGAATTGAATCAATTTCAGTTTCACAAGCTGAGAATTAAACTTTCAGAGAAAATTTGAAGCGGCATTTACCTTGAGTAAGTCGTAAACATCGGCACCAGATGATCCGATTGTTACAGTTTCACCAAAACCACCGCCGAAGTCATCGGTCTCGTCATCAGAACTGTCATTATTGTTCCCGTTGAAGCAATTGCAGCGGTTGCGACCATTCTTCACAGCAGTGGCCACCGACAATTGCTTCTCGTTACTATCCTCTATAAAACTCTGCACCATTTTAGCCAAACAAATGGAGCTCGGCTCAAACTCAGAGAATGCATCTTTATTGATGATGAACTGTGCAGCTTCCCCAGCCGCGATTGGCTTTTCCACAGTAGAATTCTTAAGAACATTCGGAAACGGTCGATCAAAGAGCTTCCTCAAACGCGATTTCAGTACTGGTTTGCCAGGATCGGCACGAATGGCAACTCTTCCAGTTGGAGAATCGATATCAATAGGTTGAATCTTCATCTGAAAACGAAACGAGGTACAAACAGGTTTTTAGAACAAGAATAGTTAAAAGAGAAGGTAAATGAGGAGTTTTAAGCTTAATCTGAACTCTAGAACCCACAGGCTCTCTGTTTGATGCAGTAATTAGTAATTACGCACCCTCGTCATCTCTGCTCCATTCTGATAACCAATTAATAAACATCGATTCATAATTAATTTCACAGGCTCAGAGTGAATAAAATCGAAGTAGATGAACCCAAACTCGATGCTTCTAGTTTTCCTCTTATACATTCATCCTCCATTCAGAAATCAAGGGGAAGAAATGGAAAGATTACACAAAATCGATGGATAATCAGAGAAATTAAAACCAAGAAATCAATGCCTGCATCAGTTTCTTCAAAATTCATTCCTCTCTACCAACCACTCTCTTCTCATATTCAAAATTACAGACACCAAAAGAAAACCCTAGGAAGTCAGAATATACCAAATATTTTCAGATTAAGGATGCAAGAAATGGATACCTTTCCTCGAATTTCCATGGAATTGACGCGGATAACTTCGTGACTACGCGAACGAGAAATTTGGATTTCGGATCAGAGCTTTTCGTGAAATACATGACGGCGATGATCTGAGATACGAAGAGTGAGTGCTGATTTGGAGGAATCGGTCGCCGGAATATTCATTTCACCGGCCCGATTGTCGTCGCCGGCTAAGAAGAAGATGATGATGAGGAAGAAGAAGAATAAGATAGAGAAATTTGCAGGGATTTGTGTGGTTCTCGAGTGTGGAGTGGGCAGAATTGGGGATGGATTTCTTTATAGAAATTGAAGATTGCTGACTAGGACGGTTTTGACACGTAATTAACTACATGGAATTTGTTAATTTTCATTTCTGATAATGTGGATTGGTGAGGTGGAGGGTGAAGATATTATCCCGAGAGAAGCAACGTGGCGGGTTTTGATTCAATGTGAGTCAATTATTGGGAAGTTACATGAATGCCCTTTGGTTTTGTGTGGACTGTTTGAAGACCCTATTGTACCCCGGGAATCTCGAAAACCCATCATAATCCAGCGTGGCAAAATAGTAAATCTCTCGAAAAGTCCAAAGAAAGTTTTGGGGATGCGTAGTATTAATGTGCAGTCACTCGGACGGTGCTTCGGTACGTTGATGTAGGACATGTACTTCGCCTATTGGTCACTAGACTACTGTAAATATTACTCCAAATTTCCCCAATTTTCTCTATACTATTTTGTTTATTAATGCTAAAATTTTAAAATATTAAGTAATTTCCTCAAGATTTTGTTAATAATAGAGATCTTCATTTTTTTCCCATGCAATCTATATCTCAACCGGTAAAAAATGGAAAAAAAAATTCCCAAAGACGAAACGAGAATAGAAAATGCATTCACTATCCCGCTTTGTTAATATGATATAAATATCATATTTAGATTTCAAGTAGTAAGGATTAAGATAATGAATATGTATTTTATTGAAAATTTGAATTTAGATTTTACGTGTTGAGAAGCCAACACCAAAGCAAAAACTAATAACACCATCAACTCCCAAATTACTGTCGTAAAAGGACTAGTAGAAGCATCATCACCCTGACTCATCGAGGACAATAAACTGGTGATCTCACGCTTCATGTCGGAAGCACGGTCGATGATATCATTCAACGAACGAAACTCCTTTCATAAGGCAATGACTGAAGGGGTAAGCAACAAACTCGCACTAGGAGCTTTTTGAGCAGTTGAAGCAAGAAAATTGGTGTACTGGAACTCAATTGAAGCAAAAAATTCTTTGAATGCAAGTTTTGGGGCATTATCTGATCGAAAAACTTGATGACCTTGAAAAACCGTGTTTATATGTAAGACATCACTTTTGTGTTTCAAAAGATAGACCCATGTATATCTAGATTTATCATCAACCAAGGGAACAAAGTATGAATGACCTTTATATCTAGGGGTTTTAAAGGACCCCCTAGATTCACAATGCACTATATCAAAGATGTTATCAACAACGTTACTGGAACTAGGAAAACGAAGGCGTTGTTGCTTAGCTAAAGGACATATATGACAAGTATTTTTACAAGTAGAGTAGTGATCAGAAAATTCTAACACATGAGATAGAACCTTCAATCTAACAATTGATGGATGCCCCAATCGTTGATGCCAAATGCTTGTAGAAGCTTTACACATGAGTATAGAATGCTCGAAAGAAAAACATTCAACAGGTTTCTCATAACTTGTGTAAAGTAGATAAAGTCCTTCAACATCGTCAACCTTCCCAATCGTTCTCAAACTTAATTTGTCCTAGATAATACACTGGTTGTTAGAAAACATTATAGAGTATCGTGACTCCTTGAGTAAGGAACTTATTGACAAAAGATTACACTGAAATTTAGGAATGAGAAGAACATCACGCCAGCAAATATCCTCACTCAGTTCAATATCTCCAATATGCTAAATATCTATTCTATTTTTGTTTGGCAAGATGAGAGTCATATTTTGTGCACCAGAATCTAACACTCAAACAGATTGATGCTTAGAAGTACTTAAAAGGGCATGAAAACATGTACCTGCAACGTACGTGACTTATGTTTTTTGGTTTCTCATCATGTTGAGAGGAGGAGATATGGGTTTGTAGTAAGTGCATCAACTGAGAATACTGAGCAGTGGTGAGGCTTGCAAAGAAGCAGATTGATTTTGTTGGCCCGATTCAACTGTCTTCTCACTTCCACCTCCAGATGATGATGTTGATATAGGGTTGTTGGATTTTTTATTAACAAAGGAATCGGTGTTTGCTAGTCTATGGCTAAGAGGATATGGATGTAGCTTGTAGCATTTGTTAACCACGTGTCCTTTGTTGCCACAGTTCGAGAAAATTCGTGTATCTTTCTTGTTGGATCGATCAATGATCGATGGATTTCGTCGTCAAATCCGGATAAAATATTTTACTGAATTATATACTAAGAGCTATTCCTATTGGTAAGTCCGGGTCGAATTCAGGGAGTACTTAAGTAAAATTGTTTCTAACCCGAGGTAACCAGGGGGTTTGAGTTGGTTTCAATCACAACGAAAATAAATTGCAAAATAAACGTAAATTGATGAAATAAATATAAAAAAGAATCTAGCTTGGGTCCAACGGAATATCCTATTCAATGTATTCGATCATGCTTTTAGCATCACTAAACTTCTAGATTGCTTTCACCTAACCAAGTGATGTCCTAAGTAGCTAATTAATACTAACTAAACCGATGAAAAGCATACAAAATTCAAATTATTATCAATTGCATTAAGATCAATGGCTAGTTAGAGTGAACAATTAACTTCCATAAGTCTAGCTAATTATTCAATGGCTCAAGTGCTTGATTGCTACATAGCTTCATCAGCAACAGCTGTGATCTAGGACTTGAAGTAAGGAATTCATCTAATTTGATTATAATAATACTTAAATAAATTTTCTAGAAAGCTAATCAAACTAATTGCTTCATACAATTATCATGCAACCAAGAAACATTACATAAGAATTAAGCAAACATCATACCGTTCCAAGTATCCACAATATGAATTATAATCATTATGTTCAGAATTAAAAGTGACAATAATAAATTTAGTTCAAACAGCACAAATGCATTGAAATATGAAAAATGGAAACAATTCAAACTAGATAATAGTACCTTAGTCCATTCTCAACATGCCGAGCAATGGAGAGAAATTTGAATGTATAAACAGAACAGTAAGGGTGAGAAAATTTTAGAGAAAACGATCTTAGAACAGCTGGGAATGGACAAATGTAGACCTAGGCAGTTGAAATTCTTCTTATAAAAATGTAACTGCACCGCGGCGCTAGAGGACAGTACTGCGACGTTGAAGAAAAATCTCACACTGCCAGAGTTCGAAGCGTCGCAGTGCTACAAACTTTTCTCAAAATACGACCTTTCTACCTTATAGTGACATTGCAAGGCAAAAGCTTATTTGACTTATTTTGAACGCTTATTCCCCTTGGTTGATGTCGTATGACTTTTATTTTGTCCAATTAAGCTCCAAATCGACATCAAATCCAAATTCTACTCTCGACTGCTTGAAACCTGTAAAACAACCAAATAAGATCGTAAAATCATAAAACGAGGTCTATGACCAGATTGCAGTACATTCATTGGAGGTCGATAGTTGAGTAATTGTTGTCAGATTGTAGTGATTTTCGCATAGTTATGTAGTCACAAGATGTTTATGGGCAATTTGTTATATTCATCCATAAACATTAAATTGAAAATTTTAAATTAGAATTTATACCTCCTTTTGATTGAGTATGAGTTGGTTAAATAATTTTAAGGTTTGTGTTTATTTGGCCAATAAATGTTTAAAATTATAAATTTAAAATTTTAATCTTTTGATTCTATTTATGGATTTTTTAAACACAAATTTGAAAGTTTAAGGTTTTATTTCATATCTAAATTGAAACTTTTATATAATAGGACAACTTATTTAAACAAAATTTGAATTTATCAAGGGAAATATTAGATAGAAAATTCAAATTTTAGAGATTTGTTTAACAATTTTTTTTTAAAATTCAAATATCAGATAGATTTAAGTTTGGGGGTTAATTTTTGTTATTTAACTTTTTTATTAAATTGAGACAAAAAAAAAATTGTTGATTAATGCCATAATTTTAATGAGTTAAAAGATGGGTCCAATGTAATTGAATTGATGAAATGTTCATTTAATTGCATTCATGTTGATTTGTTTCAATGTTTAAGACATAGATATGATTTCAATATAGTTAGGTGGGTAACACATTAATTATTTCAAAAATCCATAATTTGATACCATTTTGTAATAATTAAATTTAAAATAAAAAAAAAACATGTAGTTTAACAAAAGTATAAAGTTTTTTAAATAGAAAATTAATATTGAATTGTAGATTCGGTTCTTACGTTTCGAGTTTAAAGAAACCGTTAAGTAATGACATTTGATTTCTTTCACTTTTTTTTTAGAAAAATAAATTTATAAATATCACTTTCATCTATTTATTTTTATGTGGTGTTGTTTACATGTTAACATCGTCTTCCAAATCAAGTCAAACTTTTTAAAATTAACAAAAACTTGGATTCGCTTGGTAACCATTTGGTTTTTTGTTTTGTTTTGTTTTTTTAATTAAACCTATAAACATTACTTCCACCACCAAATTTTTTTCTTTTTTTTTTATGTACTATTTACCAATGGATTTTAAAACCCAAACAAAAATTTGAAAACAATAAAAAATAGCTTTTGAAAACTTGTTTTTGGTTTTAAAACTTGACTAAGAATTTAACCATTGTACTCTAAAAATATGCAAACTATTGTAAAAAAAAAAAGGAAAAGAATAGGCTTAATTTTCACAAAATCAAAAACAAAAAATAAAATAGTTACCCAATGGAGCCATAGTTTTGAAATATTTTTTTTTTCACGTTTTTGGAATTTGGACAAAAATTAGTTCATATACTTATATAGAAAATATAAAAACCAAAAATTTAAGAATAGTGTGAAACTGTTATAAAAGTATGAGACACAACGAAAACACAAATATCGAAAAAATATAATATTAAAATAAATAAAAAATAATACATAAATAAAATAAATAAATAATAATTTAAGAAATTAAGAAAATATAAAATTCTCCAAAAGTTTCCACTATATCCAAATAATTTAGAATTCAATCAATATGTATGTGTGTTACAAAACTCACAAAATGTTACTATTTATATCCAATTTAGCAGTTAAGAAATGAAAACATGAACACTAAATATAGATAGATGGATGACACCACACGTGACAATAGAAAAATATCAAATGTCTTTGGACACTAAGCATAAAAGAAAATCTATTTTTATAATATTTATAATAGACACAAGAAAATATTTCAAAATCCAAAAATCAAATATATTATCTAACGACCTCAATAAAAAATAAATAAAATTTGTTGCTATATTTAAATCTCAATTTATTATTTTCAAAAGAAAGTTTAATAGTGATTTTAACAGGATTTCTGTTTTTAGAAGTTAGAAATTCAATATTCATCAAAATATATATATATATATAGGTTAAAAAACATTTTCATCTTTTTATGTTAAATTATAAATTTGGTTCCTTGATTCTTCGACAATTAAAATTTATTCTTTTATGTTTTTAAAAGTTTGACATTTTCTGAAGTTTTTGTTAGACTATAGCTTTATTTTTGTCCTTCAGTGATAAAGTGGTATGCTAGTTGCATTTTTACTCGTTCAGTGAGGGTGAGCTTAATATTTAAATTTATACAATTATTAGTTTTAGATTTTAATTGATCAACTCCAAATTTTTTAATTTATTAACTTTTGTTTTTAGTATTTACCAATTTTCTTTGAGTATTAAGGTTTGTTTGGACTGACAGTTTACATGGTTAAAAATATTTTTTTAAGTATATATATATATATATATATATATATATATATATATATATATATATAAAAAGTCATTAAAAAATGCACTCATAACTATGGAGAAACCAAATTCTAAAATCATTATTTTCTCCTCTGACTTCGAGGTTGATAGTACAAACACTAAATCAGCTGAGCTAAACTCATTTTTTTCGTTTTCTACTTGCTTATAAAAATACCTTTTTTTTCTTAGTCCATTTTAGGAAAATTATTTTAAATGACAAAACTTTAAAAAATATGTACAAATATATAAAAAATTTATAATCTGTAAGTGATAAACTGCAATAGATTCAAATAGACACCTATAGATGTCTATATGAGTTTATCATGGTCTTTCACAGATAGAAAGTAATAGCTCATTTTGTTATATTTGAAAATATCTCTACATTTTATGTATGATTTTATTATGTTTTAAGTGCTTTACAGTGAATTGAATTTTAGTTGAATTATCTACTCTTCTCTAAAACTATATTTTTCAAACTTAAAATAATGCAAGGAGGTTGCAAAGCTAGTTGAGCTATGCTCATTTTGACAAAATATAATTAACTTAATTCTAGCCACTATATACATAATTCAATCGACATAATACATGATCTCTACTCTAACATAAAAGTAAAATTATTTTTTAAAAAAAAATTATAAATGATGATCAAACATGAAAATGAAGTAGAAGTAGGAAATAAAGGGATAATTTGAACGTTTAAAACCCATCCAATATATATATATATATATATATAATTAAAGTACAATTAATTTTTTACATTTGCGCTTCCAATCAATTATTTTTCACTTGAATGAAGTTTAACAACATTATTTTACTTGTTAACAAGAGTTTAACTCAACTGATATTCGAGTGTACTGGTACGTATTATGTTAAAATCTTCAACCTTAACCGTTGTGCTTAAAAAAACATTATTTTACTCCTTAAAAATTCAGGCATAAAAAAAAAAAAAAGACTTAAGCATTCATTGTATTGTTTCAAATTATTCTATATTCTTTTAATGATTAAAAAGCAAAAGTGATTAACAAAATGATTATGAATGATAAAATAAGAAATTCCCCATTAATACCTTTGTTGCATCTTTTTTATGTTTTTAGCTTTAAAGAGGCAATATTATCAATTAGTGAGCCCTTTAAATCATACTTACTTGAATTTATTTATTAAAAAATTTCCATCTTAATTAATTAACCTCATCATTCTCAATGGCCTTCTTATTTTTGCTAAGAATAAATTTTCTTTATATTCATAAATATATAAACACAAATATTTGATTTAAAATGGTTGAATATTGATCAATTTGTAGTAAATTAGTAATTTTTATATAAAAAAAATTCAATTTTGATGTAAAATATATTAATAAAAAAAATAAAAAAGGAAAGTTCTTTGTGTTCTTCTCCTATTGTTTTTGACACATGGGGAAAGTATCAAAAGGACATCCACTTTCATCTCTCAATGGCCAAACCCCTAATTTCAATGTCTCCTTTGATGCCTTTATTTCCAAGGCTTTTATTTTATAACTCTCTACTTTATTAAGTTCATATTTTATTAAAAATAAATTAACTTAAATTAAGTTTGTGCAATTGAGCTCCAAATTTGCATAGGTAATTAAAGTAGATTTTGTCAATATTAGATATTAATAGACATTGATAGACTTCTATCAATGTCTATCGATGTTATTGATAGATATCAATAGAAGTCTATTGATATTTATCGATTTCCATCATTGATTGAATCTGAAATTTTACTGTTTTTTTTAAATATTTTTAAAAATTTTGTCATTTGAAATAATTTTTTTATACATATTTTGGTATCAATCCTCAATAGGTCTACTCAATCGTAATTCATGAAGAATAACATCTTCACCATTCATCTTATGGAAAATCAAGATTTCAACTATAAAATTCATCGTAATTGAATTTTTTTTATAGGTCTTCCATAAATCATTGACATATTTGAACTTTTAAAAATAAAAATAAAAAATATTAAAGTACTATTTTGGTTTCCATATTTTAAAATTTGTTCAATTTTAGTTCATATATTTTTAATAAATATTAAATTTAATCTATCAAAGTTACTTTTTACTTAATTAAATTATAATAACAATTTTCATGGAAAAAAAAAACAAAATATGTGAATATGTTTTCACAATCTACGCTATAAATAAACAATTTTTTAATAAAAAAAATTCACAAGAGACTAAAGTTAAGATTTATTAAAACAATTGAAATTAAAATTGGACAATTGAAAGTACGAGGAACTAAAAATAAGCAAGTTTCAAAGTATAAGGACTAAAATGATATTTTAACAAAAAAAATTATTTAATTCAAAGTTGGACAATTGAAAACATAGATGGAAATTGAAAAAGGACCAAAATGAACTATTATAAACTTTTTAAAGTTTAAAAACTTATTAGACCCAAAACTTAAAAAAGTTAAAACATATTTTCTAAATTTTAATTGACAAGTATACTTAAAGAAATTATTTTAACGAAAGTGCTGGAAATATTTATAAAATATAACAAAATTTTAAATTATATAAACGTTAGACTCTTATAAATCATCCTTTATCAGTGATAGAATCTAAAATTACACTGTATTTAAAAATGAATCTGGACTAACATAAAAATTTTGGATTAATTAATATGTAATTTAAGCCCGATACAATTTGAATAAACTAATTTAACCAAGAGGAAAAGAAGTAATAAATTTTTTTTTTAAAAAAAAAAAAACCCCTAAAATTCAAGACTTTGGCCAATGGAAAAAAGGGTAAAAGTAAAGGCCAAAGATTGGGGTTTAGAATACATCTGCATCCACATTTTTTCTTTGGGGTAGATGAGAGGTCATATCTAATCTTTTGTCACATTCATAGTAATGAGGGTGAAATATTTTTTTAGAAAAATCTACATATTCATCTTTAGAGGTTAATAATAAATGTCATTAATTTTATCATGAAAAGTTTTAATTAAGTACTTATGAACTTCAAGAAGATAGGTGTAGTCGGAGTATTTTTTATGTTTTGGCGTTTAAAATTTATCACATTCTTTTTAAATAAGTTTACAGGCGAAACTTGTAAATTTTAGCCTATATAATAAGTTGACAAAATTAAAGATGGTTGAGATTTTGTTAACATAATAATCATCATGAGTTGATCTAGCGGTAAATAAATAACATTGAGTTTGATAAAGGGTTAAGAGGAGATAAGTTAAATCAATGGTGGTCACATACTTAAGATTTAATACCTTATGAGTTTTCTTGACATCGAAATATTATGAAAATGTATGGATTATTCTATAAAATTAGTCGAAAGGAGCGTAAGTTGCACTAAACACTCATGACCGATGGGTTTGGATAATAAAAAAGATTATTTTTAATACAACACATGAAGCATGGTTCATATAAAGAAAGGGAGAATAGTGATTGGTAATAATTCATTTTGGGCTTACCCTAAAATTCCAACCAAACTCATAGGGATTCCAAACTAATCCACCTATATATCATAATAATGAAGTTGATGAAACATCAACACATTTTATTTATTAAAAAAATGGAAAAAGGCTAGGAAAAAATATTAGTTTTTTTTAAAAATAAATTAATAAATAAATATGTCCTTGCAAATTAAGATGACCCACCTAGGGCAAAACCTACTTAATTATCCATTGTATCATCAAAAAAGATTAATCATATATTAAATATATAGTTTAAGAGAGAGAGAGAGAGATTATTGATGATTTCAAAGGTACTTTACAAATAATTTATAAAGGTTCTTTCATATATGGTCTTACCAATGAGATCATTAATTAGGGTTTTTAATTTCAACTTTAATATAAAAATATAATCCCCAAATTATTTGTGGCATTAAATATTGGACATTGAAATATTGTAAGGACCGTCGAACTTTTAAAAGTTAATTAATTAATTAATTAATAATATAATTGGCTTATATAAGAAGTTATTAAAATTTAGTCAATACCCTTACTTGTTATCATATATATTCTCATAAGATATATTCTTACATATCTCATTATATTTTTTTCTCAATAATATAATATTATATATATATATATAGGTTAACCATAGTATATAACACAACTACCTATCAAATTATATTATTATAAAACACATCATGGTTTAGTTAGTAACAAAGTCTAATGTTATGAAAAAAATAACCTTATATACTATAGTCCAAAAAACTTAGATTAATGAAAATAAATAAATAAATAAATTCTAAGCAAACCATATGTATATATATATAATGAGATCTCCTTATCTTATAAATCTTATTTAGTCAATATAATATGAGAAATTATATTGATTTATTCTATATAAAATAATAAATTAAGTAGTGATGTGTCTAAATGTTAATAACATACGATATTACGATAAATGTGTTCAAATAATTTGAGTGTAGCGTAGTATACATTCTCATTTCGTAGATTTAATGTTATTTAGTGAGAAAGATAAAGATAAAGTTTTGTCTCTTTAGAAGAAAATTTTAGATGTGACAACAATGTAACATTTTCATTGAATTATTTACAAATAAATTTAGGGTATGGGGATTGATGAAGACATAAAGTTTAAAATATAATAACGTTTAATCATTGTTTTTGTTTTAAAACTACATTTTGCAAATTATCATTATAAGAACCATGTTGGATTATAGAAAATACATCTAAGCTTTATATATACTTTTTGTTTTAAAAATCCTCATAAACTTTTACGAAATGTTTGACATAAAGAACTATCTAAGACTATAATAGTTACTTTGTACTATTTTGTAGTCTCCAATTAAGTACAACCAATATTGTTTAAAATCTCTCATTTGCTACGGTATTTATTATTTGCTACAATTTTTATTATTTTACATTCATCATTTTTTATTTGTTGTTACAGTACTATTTCTTTCTCAAACTTAAATAGTTTACACTTCAAATAGATATTAAACTCTAATTAAAATAATCTAAACCTCAAACACAAACTATTATAACTCAACTCTAATAATCTAAGATTATAGTATACAACCAACTTCTTGCCACAAACGTTTTTCAATGATACACTTTAAAAAAATATAATACATGATAGCATTGAAGATGTGATATCTTGCCTCGCTTAATTTAAGGTTGTTACTTAGTTTTATGAGTATATTTAATGATTTTATATCTATCGAGCATCAAAGAAGTAGAATTGAACATTATAATGAAAATGAAGCTAAACCGAAACAATTTGAAACCCTAACGAAATAATTAGGACAAAAGTGGCAAAAATTACAAACTGCCACTGAGGCAGAGCGTTTAAGCTAGGGTTGGCAATGGGGCGGGGCAGAGTTATGGATGCACTCCCATCCTTGTCCCCATCCCATTCCCTGCTTTGGAGAGTAGAGAACTCTTCGTTCGAGATTAGGTCCTCGCAAAAAAAAAAAAAAAAAAAAAAAACACCTTTGACTTCTGTTTTTTATTTTTATTTTTTATTTAAAATGAATTAAATTTTGACATTTAAATTAACCGCTAAAAACAGTTTACAATTTCTTTATTATAAATTTAATAAAAAAATTTAAATTAATTTAATTATGAAATAAAACAAAAAAAAATTATTGTAAATGGCAAAGCTTCTGAAAATATTTACAAAATATAACAAAATTTCATATTATATCGTTAATGATAGGCACTAATAGAATAAAATTTGTTATATTTTGTAAATGCCTCTAAAATAAAATTTTTATTTTATCAGTGTCTATTATTGTCAATTATTTATCAGTGTCTATCATTGACAATTATTTATCAGTGTCTATCATTGACAATTCTTTATTAGTGTCTATCTTTGATGATAGAATATGAAATTTTGCTATTTTTTGTAAATTTTTTTGTTCATTTTGCTATATTTGAAAATGTCTCTAAAATAAAATTTGTTATATTTTGTAAATATATGTGTTGGATTTTATGTCTTAAAATTCGTAAATAGTAAATGTAATTCATTGACCGTTATTATTAAAGTGTTATAATTGATTGTTTTATTAGTTTTGTATTTATAACTCTAAATCCAATAAAGTAACATCCTAAGCTTACTTATGAGTGGTATATGAAAACATACAAGGATCAACGTTCAAAATACAACTTAAAGAGTCTATAATATAAGGATAAGGTATCTTATGCTTGTAACACTATGGATATGACCCACTTTGTATTTGATACAAACCCAATGATCCAACGCGTTCGTGTAATTGACATGTGAGTGAGGCTATTCTATTTAATGAGTTTGCATAAGACTGAACGACGAAATAGTTACCACTAAATGTAACTTCGTTGACTAGTTAAGTTTATATTTCAATAGTTTCTCCTGACAATTGTGACAACTTTTTAAATAATGAATTGTAACATAAGTGTTGTAATATAGACATATTTGTAACCGTTTCAAAATATGTTGTTAAAGAATCGATGCAATTGGATGGATATCACAACAATTTAAAAAACGATAGTGAATAGATTGTTGGAATAAGTAGACATAGCAAAAAAAGCCTACAACTTCCCATATCGTACCATCAATGGTATGAAGATCAACTTTCATCTTATATTCTTGATTTTCTTGGGAAAAATGGTGTCTCAAATCCATCATATATACATCTCGAATTCCATAGTGAAAAGTATGATTCCTCATCGTAAGATTTTGCATTTCTTGAGGTCGAAATCTAGGTTGATAATTAGGTCTTCTAGTTGGAAGGTATATTCTAAAGGTTGTACCTTGTTCAACTAAATTGGATCTAACTTGATTCTTGGTTGGTTCTTTAGGGTTTTCATAATTGAATCAAATACTACGTTTATTTATTTATTTATTTTTCTTAAATTTGTTCGACTTAATTGTCCGAAGATTTTGTATGCCAAATGTTGCTAAACTTGATGAACCTAACATAAGCTCTCAAGTCCACCAACTTCATTTTGCAATGGATTTAGTATAGATTGAGAGTTAACGAAGAATGCAAAAAATTTGTCAAAGAAAAAATTATAGTTGTGTTTGAAAAACAAGAAAAAAACCAAGAAGCTAGAACGAGAAAAGATAATTTGTTTCAAACTCAGACCCTCACAAACAGTTTGGGAATAAGATGGTACTTTCACATGTGACTGACGTAAGCAAAAATACATTCTTCAATCAAATTTGAATCTTGAACCAAATTTCATTTCAACTCATAAGACTGGATCATCCGTACTAAAATTTCGTCATCGTGGGTCATTTACAAGGGTCAAGCTACAATATGGGGCCCATTAAGATGCCAAATATATCAACTAAATATCCCATCAATCATATGAAGGAAGAAAAAAAATTAAAAAATTAACAAAATTGCCATTATTTAATTTAATTAATGTTAAAGAAATTGATTTCATTGCCTCAAATCATTGCCATGTAGCAGTTGGCATGTGGCTATCAAAGCTACATCCAAAAATAAGTATAAAATTATTACCTTCTATCCTTTATTTAATATTTGATATCTCATTTAATTAACAATCTATTATTTTATTAAACATCTAACATTTAAATGTGTAATTTTTAAATATCTTATTAATAAATATTTGTGTTTGAATAGGTTTGATAATTAATATTTTAAAGTCAAATAAATGTGTTAGATTTACCAATAGAAACCAAAATTAATTAAATACAAAAAACCAATTGATTCACTCATTATTTAGTTAATTAAAAGAAAAATATAAAATATAATAAGAGTTAGTATGTCCTTGTTATTCAAATATTACTTAATATTCGATTATTTAATATCAAAATACTACTATCTCTGTTTTGATGAAGTGAAATTATTTTAAATGCGAAACTGTTGAAAAAATTTACTAATATAATAAAATTTTAATATCTATCAATGCCACTCACAATGCTTATTTTGAACCTCTATGTCACCGATAAAAGTCTATCAGTGTTTAGATAGAATCTGAAATTTTGCTATATTTTATAATTATTTTGGTTGATGATGCAATATTTGAAAAAAACTTAATTAACTTAAATATTTAATATGTGTTATCAATATATTTATTGCTTTTATTTATTTATTTGTACTATCATTCACTTAACATATCTCTTCACTTTACTTTTAATTCTCAACCATGAACAAAATCGAAATTAAGAGTTGAAGTAAATTTAAATTTGATTTTTCAACTAAATTGATGCAAATCAAATTGTTAAATTTAGGAAGAAGACGAACATTATTATTAAATGTTAGAATTTCTATATTTTTAAATATTTATTATTGTTCATATATTTATCATTTATTGCTTTTATTCTTTTCTTAATTGTAAAAGATTTTTCTCCTATATAAAAATACCAACTTTGTATATATTTAATAATAAGAAAAAACAATTTAATTGTCTCAGATTTAAGTTTGAAAAAAATGGATGTTAGTGATTGAATCAACCAAAACATAATCAAACAAATATAAATTCAAACAACAAATGAAAGGGTGAATAAAATTTAGGATCCAAAAAGGTAAATTCAGTTTGAAAATGAAAGTGTCAAATTAACAATACATTAAGGTTGATGTTTGAGCAAACAAAATTGCATCTTTGTCTTTTCAAACATGATTTGACTTCAATTTTAATGATATTTTCATATGGTCTTGTCCACATGTTTTTACAAAAAAAAAACTTGTCTTTTCAATTTTGAGGGTTTCCTAACAATATTAACAGTGACATTAAGTTGGACATCAAAATATAACCAACAATAAAAAAACGAACACTTCTCTATGTATGTCGTGTGTATCTAGTCAATTATGGTTATATCTATTGTTTCGTTAAACATATGGCTTTGGTTATAATAATGTGCTCTATAACCTTCGATTGTGGTCTAAAAAAACGTTTCAACTAGTGGTACTTATAATTAGTTGGATATGAAAACTTTAGAACCCGAAAGTTAAGAATAGTTGGTATGTACACTCCTAATTATCAAATTCTAAAACTTCCAAATTAATGCAATTTCAACCCGGACAATTAGATTAGATATGAATTATCTTAGGAAAACAAACAAGTTTCTGAGCTCAAGATAAGATGATAATCAAACCTAACTAAATGTTCCTATGATAACAGTTTAGATGACCTCACAGCTGCTTCAAATCAAACTCCAATTTTTAACAAAAGCCCAGAAATACGTAATATTACTTATTGATATCACAAAAATTACATAAATAGCTCTAAACCATGTTTGATCATAGAACACTTATCTGATAGCCACTAAAATGTTACATAATAAGAAAGAAATAAAGCAAGCGAATCAGAGTTCAACTAGACGAAAATTCTGAGCTTGTTTCCATCGATTTTCCTAGCAACTAAATAACAGATCCAGAAAACTTTGATTATGTTAAATAATTTAAAGAAATGGAACATCAGCAGGAACCATACTGAGCCCCTTCTTCCTTATGGAACATTCATAACTTGGATAGATTGCAACATGTCTGAGACAGCAATTACAAGGTCACCTGATTTGATCAAGTTTCTGGCTTTAAGCAGCAAAAATGTTTTGTTGAGGTTGTTTTCCATGTCGTCGGAGAAGCTCAGTCGGAAGGGTATCAATCCCCATTGCAAGTTAAGACGTCTCCTAACAGATGTCGTGGAAGTAAAAGCAAAGATTGGGCAATCGGGTCGGCAACGGGACAGGAGAGATGCCATGTGGCCTGACGTTGTGTAGACGAAAATAGCATCTACCTCCAAATTATTGGCTAGAGAAACAAAATTCACAATTAGACTTGATTTGCAGTAAACAAATAGGAGCAGAACTCAAGAAACCATTGTTATACAGCCCATTGACCACTTTTGTGAAGTGATATGAGATTATTTGAGTTCATTGTACTAAAACATAGATCTAACTTATGGTTCTATAGGTATATTATCTATAACAGGACTCACGAGAATATCATAAAGCTGAGGCTTACCCATTTTAGCAGCCGAATTGCAGATCTCTTCTAAGATACTATCTGAGAATGAAGATCCAACTTCTGGGAGTTCCATAGGTTCATGGCGTTTCTCATCCCTCCACCACTTTTCAATTCTTAGACTGACACTTCTCAAAACAGCCAATGCCTTGTCGGGGTACTGGCCCATGGCGGACTCACCAGACAGCATTAGAGCATCTGATCGCTGCCTAACCGCCTCAGAAACATCAGCCACTTCAGCTCTGGTGGGTGTAGGATATTCGATCATTGACTCAAGCAGCTGAGAAGCAACAATAACTGGTTTATTTAATTGTCTGCACAGTTGGACGACCTTTTGCTGGACTGATGGCACCTGTTCCAGTGGTATTTGAGCTCCTAAATCGCCTCTAGCTACCATAGCTCCATCTGATGCTACAATAATTTCTTCCAAGTTCTTCAACGAGTCCAGACTCTCTATTTTTGCGATGATGGAAATGTCACTGCATGTGAAATTTGAAACACAAATATTTAGGAGGGCACATATGAACATTTTAGTGATGAAATTCACAGAATTGGAGGGAAAATGTGACTGTCATCAACTAGCCTGTTAGCACCTAACTTATGAATCAAAATATACTAACACATAGTTGAGAAACATTTGATCCCTCTAAATCCGTGAAGAACAAACAATGAGAGGTCCTAAGCTTCAGACCCAAATGGAGCAAAAGAGCAAATCAGCACAATACCATAATTCTGCTCACCTGCCACGAGAACGTGCAGCGATATAGCTTTTGAGATGTTTAATTACTTCAGCAGACTTGACAAATGATATGGCAAGAAAATCAACACCTTCAGCAATCCCAAAATCAATATCCAACCAATCCTGGATTTGTAAAACTTGCATAAGGATTCGAACAAGAAAAGAAGCCACTGTAACAGGGCAATTTGCGCCATAACGTTGCACAAAAGGTTAACCTAGAATATGAGGAGGCTTTGATCCAGGGACAGAGGCAATCATTGGGTTGCATAAAGAGTTCGCAGTACGAATATACCAACTACTCACCCCATTAAACATGTCCTAAGATTTATGGTCCAAATTATAATTATCTCTACATGATCTTTCAACATAAATCTAGTCACTCTACAAAATGTAGTGTGAGTTAATGCCAAAATCGAAAGTTTGAATATCTAAGCTAATGAAACAAAAGTGTTAGACTCTCATCGGAGAGTAACAACCTTTCTAATTCTAGGGAAAAGTTTCTGACACTAAGATATCTTACAAAAATAAAATAGTATAAAGTCTGCAAGTTCTAAAACAATGTGATCTGAAATTAGCTATACACATTACACAGGTTCAAAAACATATGGCAAGCCTGGATGATGGAACTCTTGTCGCAGTCTGAAACTCTTTCTACAGTCGGTCATAACAACAATTATTAGTAGTTGTAAAATCACTACTTAACCTAAGATCTTAAACTCATAAATTATGGAAAATTTAATATTATAACAATACTTTAACCCTGTACTTGCGAAGTTAGAGATATTGGCACAAAGCCCAATAAGTTGGTTATCAGTCTTAATGGGAAGAAATGACATTAAAGGGATTGGAACACAAAACCTCCAACTCAAAAATCACGTTAAAGATGAATCCAAAAGCTAAAGTTGACTAGTTACGGTAAATTTAATAGTATATCAGTACTTTAGTATATCAGTACTTTAATAGGTATCGTATAACAAATGAATTCAATTTAACCAAGAAAATGACATTTTAAGGAGCAAGAGGCACCTACCTTAGAAGAAATTGTGGGGAGCATGGCATTACGTTCTCGTACTAGATGTCCATCCCTCCAAAAAGTCAAATTAGCCCGTGGCAACAACAATCCCGGGTCAGTACACAGGCATTTAACATCTGGACCAATTTTTTCGATTACCTCAAACCTCACCATTCCACCATCAACAAGAAGGTCATCACCCACTCTCACATCTACACAACATCAACGATAATTCAAGATCAATAACAATATCATGGAACTTACTACAACAATGACACAGATACGTCCAATCCACACGCCATTTCCAAAGGCTGTATTAAATTGTGCATGCATTCAGTAAATGCCAAAGCGATTTTTTTATTTAGAATAGAAAATAGTAACCTTCCGCAAACCCTTCATAGTTCACATTAATGGTGCGTTCTGGGAGGGTTGAATCAAAAGCTCTGACACTGAATGTCCAAATTTCACCATCCTACATAGAACAGAGCAAGCAGTTAAACATGTCCCACCAACGACTTCCCCATCGCCCTATTTAAACCGGAGTCGGATAGCAGTAACATAACAGATACGAGGGACCATCTTCCTTACTTAGAATTTGAAGAACTATGCTAATTGATAAGTATCACAAATGTTAGAAAGCTCAAGTTGCAATAGATCACTTTTGAGGATTAAGTGGAAATTTGGAAGAAAAAAAATCCCTTTCCACAAGAAATTTTGCATGTAGCATTAGTAAATTTAATTTTTTATTGTTAATAAAAAAAAAACCCTCATAATTACTATTTTATAAAAATAATGAAAATGTTCCAAGACCGAGGGCTTTGAACCTTGGGACTTCATAGAAGACGGCCTAATTTCGTAAGCTTGTCTTTCCAAGAAGAAGCGCCAGACTTACGCCTAACGCTTAGGCATGTGCCGGGAGAGCTTTTTAAAACACTGACTCACTGAGTACCACTTCGAGAATACTTACAGCTGCACAGTAAGTAAACTTATTTTCACTAATCCAGTGATCAAAGTTTATACATTGAGCCAAGATATCGTGACAGGTAGGTTGTGATAACAATATATTTAAGAGCCTTGACAAAAGCTCACGACTTGATTAATGCTGAAAAGACCCATCTTAGTTTTAAAACATAAAATGGGTAATATCTTTATGAAAACTAGGTTTCAAGGAAAGTGAACTCTGACCCAATTTAAGAATCTAGAAATTTGGCAGATTATAGATTTTCAGGCAGAATAAACGTTTCTCAGCTAGACAAAACCCAGTATCCAAATGCAATCAGAAATTTTTTGAACCTGGGGCAAAGATTATCAAGAATTGGACTGATTATGAGACAATAAGATTAAAAAAACGGTAAAAGAATCGAAGAACTCACTTCCGCTTTAGCCGAAGAAGCTCCACCAAGATCACCCATGTGAATTTCACTCCCTTCGGTATCCATCATAATAGCAACAGCATAACCCTTCTCATCATTGAGCCTCCGCACACGTTCAATAACGGTACGATGCCAGTCTCGAGTCCCATGGCACATATTGATCCTAGCGACATTCATACCACCAACAGCGAGCGCCTCGAGCTGTTCGAATCCACAACTAGCAGGGCCAATAGTGCACACGAGCTTAGTCCTCCTGGTACTCCTGAAGCCATTCTCCTTCAACTCAGCCTCAGTGACAGCATCAACGTCAATCGAGGTGGAATCAGAGGCAACAGACACAAACTCCCTAGTAGCAGAAGAGGACACAGCCCCACCACCGGAACTGGAGCCATTTTCAGAAACCAAGACTTGAGAAGTGGAAGAAGATGAGAGAGGATTGAGATCCGGAGAAGAAGAAGCTCTAATTGAGGATTTGGAGAAGGAGAAAGGAAAACGGAAAGCGGCGGAGGAAGAGGAGGGTTTAGAGAGGGAATGTTTGGGGAGAGAAATGGCGGAGGAAGTGAAAAGTTGGAGAGATTGTGTCATTGTAAGGGGAAATGGGGGAATTTGGAGAAAGGAAATGGACGAATTTCGGAAACGGAGATCGGTGATTAATGCAGGGAGAGAGACGGAGATGCCGAAGAAGAGAACAGCTTCGGAATTGTCGCCGGAAGATCGACGGCCCTAAACGGCTTAAACCTTTTGTAGTTAGAAAGGATCGGATGAGGTTTATTTGGGTTTTAAACAATGACGTGGACGGTGGTGATTGGTTTCTCTAATTTTGATGTACGAAAACAATTAGGTAAAAACTTCAAACTTGGTTTTTACTTTTTATCTTAGATTTTAACGGTAGGAAGAGGTTCGAATCTCCATTTTTACAGTTGGTAGATTAAAAAAGAAAAAGTTATTTATTTTTTCAAAACAATTTTAGGTCATTTGTTAACCTTAACAAGCATTCAATTTCATGCTCGAATTACCTTCTCGTGCTATAATATATTTATCTAATTTATTCAATTTCATTCACTGAGTTATATTCAAATTAGCTCGCTCTCGAAGCCTTGACATTTCCTTAGCCATGCTAGCTCATATTTTGAACATCTACATGCGTTGTCATTTTATATGCCTTCTAGGAAAAATTTCAAGAGATCATTTGATATTGAGTTAACTCTAAGCGAAACATGTTTAACCTAAGAAGTAGGAATACTTTAGTTTGATTAGCATGTCCGTGTTCGACATTTGTCAGACACGTATCCAAGACTTTAGTGCAATTGATGTATTGAACACAATCAAAGTAGGATCAACAATTATTTAACATGCATCAAATACTTTTTTTAGACAATTAACACTTGTTAGTGTGTATTAAGTAGGCACATATATGACAAACATAATAAAATTTCAAGTCAAATACATCAAACTAATTTTTTAAGCATATAAATGTATAAACTCATTTACTTAGTTTTCTTCTTGTTTAAAACGATGTATATTCTAATAAATATATCCTTATCACGCCAGTCTCCTAAATAATAACAATAATAATAATAATAATAAAAGTGTTCATGTCTTAGAGCGTGTTTGGAATGACTTAAAAAAAAATTTTTAAAAAATGCATATTCATTTAAACATTTTTCTAAAAACCCCTTAAAATAAAAATACATGTGTGTTTGGCAACTTTTTTCAATAGGTAAAAGTTTGTTTCATTTGTTCTATACTAAAAATGTTTTTATTAATTTTAAATTAGAATAAAAAATTTGACCGTGGAGGTGATGGTCGGAGTTGGCTGACGGTCATCAGAGATAGTAGTCGAAGGTGGTGAAGGACGTTCACTGAAAACAGCGGTTGGAAGTTGGTCGTCGATGGTCGTATGAAATAGTCATCAAAGACGGTAGTTTGGTGGTCGCTGGAAAACAATGATCAAAGGTTGTTCAACAACAGTTGTTGAAAAAACGGTTACAGGAAGTTGGCGGTGGGCAACTGCCGAAGACGGTGGTTGGAGATAGCAAGTGACAATTGTCAAAAAACTGTAAAGGAAAGTTGACCAACAATAGTCACCGAAAAACAATGGTTGAAGGTTATCTAGCAACAGTCACTAGAAAATGGTAACGTCAGGTTGGTCGTAACTGTCATTGAAAAAT
The DNA here is from genome assembly GCA_037974625.1 of Cucumis cinereus. Taxonomy (NCBI): domain Eukaryota; kingdom Viridiplantae; phylum Streptophyta; class Magnoliopsida; order Cucurbitales; family Cucurbitaceae; genus Cucumis; species Cucumis cinereus. The sequence goes on along the minus strand of JBBPDJ010000019.1, from coordinate 3,317,336 downwards.
TGTCTTCAATTAGGGCAGTTGTCAAAAAACAGTGGTCGAAGGTTGGATGGAAGTTATTGAGGGAAAAATGGTAGACAAAAATTGACCGTCAGCGGTCGACAAAAACAATTGCTAGAAAAAACGACGATTGAAGATTCATCGAAGCAATCACCAGAAAACGATCATCGAAAAATGTCTTCGAAAGTTGGTCGACAATGGTTGCCAAGAAGGGTTCGTTGAAAAACAATGACAAGAGGTTGTCAGCGACGGTCGTCCAAAAACGATAACCCACAAGTTGGCAAGTGGCAGACATCGAAAAATGTTCATCAAAAGTTGGTCAGCAATGGTTGTTGAAAACAACTTTGAAAGTTGGCTGACAACGTTTGTAAAAGAAAACAGTAGACGAAAGATGATGGTCAACATTTGTCAAAACGGTAGGCGAAGGTTCACCAACAACAATCGACAATGATCAGTTGTTCGCCTGCAACGTTTGCCAAAAAACAATCACCTAAAGTAAGACCAACAGTGGTGGTCAAAAAATGGTAATTATAATTTGGCTAAAAGCAATTGCAGGAAAACTGGTAGACAAAATTTAGCTATAAGCAATCACACAAAAAACGACGACGATTGCTAGGGACAATGGTTGGATGTTGGCCAACAAGGATCGCTGAAGGTGATTGTTGAAGTCTTCCATACAAATTAGGGAGATTAGCTATTAAATACTGAAAATTCATTTTTCTAAAAATTGATTTTAAGTGTTTATCCTAAACTATATTATCTAACAAACTCATTTTTTTCAAAATCCATTTTAGCTGATTGCCAAACACATATTTTTTAATTTAAAAAACAACTTAATTTTTATGTGAACACATATTTTTTAATTTAAAAAACAACTTAATTTTTAACTTGGTCACTTGAAAATGTCATCCAAACACACCCTAGTCATTTCTATATCCCTCTCATTTAGATATGATCCTAATTTATTTATATGGCCCTCTGCTCAGTTAACATTTACAAACATTCAAATCTTGAATTTCCTTTTTTTTTCTTTTTTGGCTCACATGAACTCTTCAAACGTATTTTACCTATTCCAACCACTAACAAAGCAGAAATGTTCAAATTAACTTTAAAAAATTGTACAAACAGACATTTTTGTATAAAGATGTTCATCATACATCTATGGACTCTCAAGCGTTTTGTATAAGAACACTGAAAAAACAAATCGGGTTTTCAAAGTTCTACTTCCATTTTCTTAAATTCCCAAAAAACATGTGCAAAGTGAAATGGAATACCTTTATGGTAAGTGTTTTCAAATGAATACAACATCTGTTTTAGAAAAAAGCTATTCACAAAAGTACCTAGTTGAAGAAACCTCTGGCAAACAACAAATGAGAATGGGAGATAGAATCTCCATGGTAGCCATGATCATCACATCACAATCTCCCAATCTGTATGAATTCAAAGAGAAATCCAAACAATATCACAATATCCAGCATCTGCAACCTTTAGAATCTTGTGGACCTTCGAACCATCGATCCCATAGCGGATTTATGGGGCCGTGGGTTCTACAACCAACCAAAAATAGAGACAGAAGAATGAATAATTTTTTAAAAGTCTGTTGTTGAAGACAAAGCAATGAATTTAAAGAGAAGAACAGAGATCCTACAGTGGGAGAAGTGGGTCTGGTTTTGTCTCCACATTGCTCAGCATTCTGACAGGTTCAAAAAACAGCAATTTCACAAATGAATTGGAGAGTTTCATACTTTTAGTTTAAGTTTTATTTTGTATGGATACTCAATTCAGCAGATCCGAAATAAATATCATGCTTACTCTTTGCATTTTGTCGATGCCTTGTCCAGTTTATCTAGCTGTTCCAGTTCTTCCTGCATTAGAATTCACAATGCTACAAAATTAATCCCCCCTTGGAACCAATCAACATTACTTCATGAATCCAGGTATGTAGTCACAATCAAGAAGCCCAAACAAGCTTACTCTATCTTACTAATTTAGGACCCATTTGGAATGACTGCCTAAGTTCTCAAAAACACTTTTTTTGCAATTTAAAATATTTTTTAAGCAATTAGAAAGTCACTCCAAACAAGCTCTTAAACTTTTGAATCTAGTGGTGATTCAAATAGGAGGTCTAAGTTTTAGATATATCGAAGGTTGTTAATATCGCTACATATTTAGTCATTGGACATAGACTGTGGTCAAATTTATATATACGAACCCACAAGTGAAAGGGAGTTTTGAAAGTAGACTAAAAAGATGAAATTTGGTTTACTCTAATAGCTTAAGCTTTTAAGATTAATGGTGATTCTTGGGTAGACTGTAGGCAGGACCTAGTGAGAGAAGTAGTAAATAAGTACATATTTGGAATCTGATGGTCAAAATATAAGAACAGGAAAACAAGGAACATCATTCTTAATTTGAATCTTTAAAATTGAAACAGAAGAGTTCTCTTGAGCCAACACTTCTCATTTCAGCACCATAATTCTCCAGTTGTGAGAACAAAGATAATCTGTTTGTCTTTAAATGCAATCTCCAAACATCATATTCAGAAGGTTTTGAAAGCAGAAGTCAATTAAAATTTCCATTCCAATCAACATCTATGTAATGGGAATCAACATCCAACCAAACGAGGACTCTATACCCCACAAAATTTTGACAGTTTCCCTTTAGAACTATCAGAACAGAATCAAAGTAAACATGAACACTAACAAAAAAACAAAACTTCGATACAGTTTACCCATCCAGAAACATTAGAAAAAGAAGTACAGAGCTTATTCACATTACAGTTCAACCTCCAATCCCAATTTTCTGGAGTACCCATTTTCAGAAATAGGCTTCTAAACATTTGGAAAGTGATAATTTAACAAAACACAATCAAAATCACACACGATCAGAAACCTCAAACGAAAGAGAAAAAAATAATAAAAATACTAACCTCCAGAAACCTTGCTTCTTGCTCGAGCCGCTTCACTTCAGCTTGAATCCGATGCTTTCCTCTGGTATCAATCGAAGAAGAAGAAGAAGAAGACTGAACCCGTTGGGTTATTGGGCTAGCCGATTGGGACATACCCGATTGGTTCCCCGATTACAAGAACAAAAAATTTAAACCCTAAAGCTGGACTAGTATTAAGTCAATCAAAATCAAACAGAGGCCATTAAAGACGAAAAAAAGGAAGACCCAGAAACGAAAATGGGAATTCCTTGAACCCCTTTTGGCAGCAAGTGATGGATCTAAAGAGAAGTTAGAAGGAGGAGGCGCTAAGGGTCAGTTGGCTTTTGGTGGGGTGTTTTATTCAGCGTTGTTTTGGCCCTTTTTCAGGCGAGTGGAGAAGAAAAAAAAGGGAGTTTTCATTTTTTGTCATATTCTATAAAAGAAAAAGAAAAAAAAAAAGAAAAAAAGAAAAATTCTAACTTTTTGTGTGCTGTGTTTTTTTTGTCTGCTTATGGAGCTTTTTCTTTTCCACCATTTTTGTCAGTATTTAATCAAACAGAGCAAGTACGAAGAAGAAGAACACTGGAACAATGGCAGTGGCCGAGCCAAAATTTTAAGTAAGATGCACAAGTTTATATAAATATAAGTTTAGTTGTATTAAATAATATTCTAGTTATATTAAATCGTCAAAACAAGTAAAATTAACTCATACACAAATAATGATAGATCTAAAATTTTATGTTAGAGACAACTTTATATGAAATTAAGATTTTAGTTCATTAACGTCTTTAAGTTATGTCATCTTTAAAGAATATATAGTATGTCACGGCATCTTTATTGTATTCTAATATATAGTACCAAATATTCTAATATCTAGTTATAGTACTTATTTTTTTTTTCAGAAAAATATTTGGTACTATATATTATAATACAATAAAGATGTCGTGACCTACTATATATTCTACACAATTGAAAATTTTAAAGTTTAATTAAGAACACAAATTATTTTTTTTCCTGATACAATGTTTAATTTTCAAGTATTTTTATATTTAAATTTTATATATTAAATTGAAAGTTTATATATCTATTAGACATTTTTAAGAGATCCATTAAAGTTAAAATTAAAAGTTTATATATTTATTAATTTTAATTTTAGAAATTAAGAATTAAATATGTACGAAGTTAATTTTAAAATAATGGTAGATTAAATAACAAAGCAAAAAAATTTATATATGAAATACAAATAATATTACATTATAGGTTTTTGTATGAATTTAAAGTTATAAATTGTTTTTGTCGTGAATTTGAAAATGAATTTAAAAATATAGAAAATGACCATTTATTGTTTTTTAAAATAGGCTATTTTAAGAGTTGTTTTTTAAAAATTATTTTTAAAAATAAATATGGCAATCATGCTTTAATTGTTTTCCTCGTATTTTTTTATTTTAAAAAAATAAAAACCAAAATGGGTGGAGAACCAAAATGGGGCATGAAGTTTTTAGTTGAGTTTTGTTTCAATTTCAAGTTTTACATTCTTTTTTCATTTTTTTTTACTAAATACCTACTTTTTTTTTTGTCTTTAGAGTTAATATTTGTTAATTAATTGAAAATAAGAGAGTTAATATTTGTTAATTAATTTAAAATAAGTAAAGTTAATTAAGTTTCATTTTTTTTTCATCATTATTAAAATTAGATTTGAAATTTCACTTTGGAGGATGATTGGCGTATACACAAGGGAAAGACATTCGAGTCATTCAATGCTTATGATTAAGGGATAAAGTTGTAAGTAGTCTAAGAGAGGTCGAGTGTCCCTCAACTTGATAAAGACGTATATTATTATAACGTAATGCATCATTATTCTCAAAATTACTTTATGCTTGAGTGACAAGAACAATTTTTTCTCAATTGTGCCCCTCTAAAACCTTGGTTCGATTCCATTCTCCAAATTATTTGAACTCGTTTTTTTTTTTTCTTTTCAAGAAATAGAAACTTAGAACAAACCTTGATCTTTGAATTGAGAAAGAGTTATGTTGATAGGTAGCTATTGATAGACCTATCAGCAACTTAATGAAGAAAATGACTTAGAGAAGTGATTTTGTGTCCATTTTTAGTATCTATTGATTGAGCTTTTGTTGAATGTTGTCATTGTCAACCAATATGTTTTTTTTCATGCAATTGATTAATGTAGCTTTCTCTATTATAATTGAATAGAAAAAACATGAGAATAATAGAAGTCAATGTAAAAGTCAAACCAACATAAATATAAATATAAATTATTAGAGGATTGGTAAATGTTTTCAAAGTCATTATGTATTTATAATTTTATGTCATATTATAATTTGGTTCATGAATTGAATTTGCAGCAATTTGTAGTGGATTAATATAAAATGTCTTAAAGTCTTTTATTATTATTAATCATTGTGGCTTTCATCATTGATTTTTTTTTTATTTATTCTATAGTGGTTTTGAATGCCGCAAACACGTATAGGAGTGATACAAAAAAATTGAAAAATTAAACCAATTCAAACCGATTTAATGGTTTGGTTTGGTTTTTTAGTATCAAATTGGACTTCTTGGTTTGTATTTGGAGAAAACCAAAGAGTATTGGGTTCGGACTGAATTTTTGTTGAAAGAACAAATGGAAACCAAACAGAACCAAATGGTATATATATACCTCTAAAAATACATTCTTCATTATGTTTCTTTTTGTATTATAATTATTATGGTGCATATATATTTGGTGTTTAGAAGAAAAAAAGGCTAATTATTATGTAGCGTGCATGTTTTTTTTTATTTAGAAAAGTGCCAAAAATAGAAAATAAAAATAAAAATGTTAAATTACAATTTATAAAGAAAGAAATAGACCCAATTTTAATGTAAAGTTAGCAAAAAAACATTCATTCAAAACAAAGTGGAAAGTAAGAATAAAAATTTGGAGAAAAAAAATGTCAAAAAGTGAGATCCAAACCAATAATAAACTGATCCAAATAAAACCAATTCATTGGTTCTCTTCTTTATTGGACATTGGTTTAGATCCCTTATGTGTAAATGTCAAAAAGCTTGGATCACACTTGATAAGTTTGGTTAAAGGCCTGATTGGGTCTGAAATGATAAATTGGAGCATGTCGAGTAATTAAAGTCGCTCGGGTCTAAGGTCCAACTCAATTCATGTCCATTGAGAAAATTTGGGCCAAGATTGGGCATAACCCAATCTTTGAGCTAAAACCTTTGTAAAGCCTATGAAAACCTCTATAAATAGAAACCTGTAGAATTGAAGATCAAAACTTTAAAGCTCTAAAGATCAAAAGCTTTAGAGATCTCAAGTTTTGAAGACCGAAATTCTCAAGTTCTAAAGATCGAAGCTCTCAAGTTTTGAAGACTCAAGTGCTTTTAGGCTCCTGAGCTCTAGATCAAAGTTTGAAGTTCTATAGCTCTAAAGATCATCTATTGCTCTATTGAGAATCTAAATTCCAATAGCTAAAGATCAAAAGAGTCTTTAAAACTTGTTAAAGAAACACCAAAGATGATCCAAAATAGTAGTCGGAGACTTTAAAGGAAATTGTGTAGAAAATTCATATAACAAAATACTCCCCAAATTCTCAAGAACAAGATGCAAAACCCACGAGACAAATCAACATCGAGAGCAAGCTATCGATGGATAAAATGAATAAATCTATGATTACTTTATGATTTATTATAGTATACTTGCCCATTTCTAATGTTTTCATATATACACATGAACACAATGTAATATTACATTTTTTATGTACATTGTCTATCCACAATCATTTATAATTAAATAGTATGTGTTTGAATGGAGTGCATGAATTTTTGTATGCATTTATTTACATGTTATATTTTAAAATAAAAGATAGAACGAAAAATAAGATCTCATGTAATTTTTCTTTTTCATTTCAGATAAAAAAAAAAAGGAAAAAATATAATTAAAAAATATACATGAATCTTTTTTTTTCATTCTGCTCACGTATATGACTAAAAAAAATAACAAAAGAATAATAATTACAAAGAAATAGAAGATAATAATTACAAAGAAATAGAAGAAAATATTTGTATATATGATCTCCAACACGCGCTTAACATTAGAAGAAATAAATCTTGTTTCATGGCACTTTTCCCTCCATTTAATTGATGATGCAATTTTATAAATTTACACTTTTTATCTTGTCTTCTCATCTTTCTTGTCTCCTTGCACTTTCCTCTCTAACTGACTATGATTTGTTACTTCAAGGAAGCAAGAGGATACCATATATTTATATTGAATAAATTGGTAGAAAGCATGAGTTAGAGAATTTTAAAAGACTTTCTTAAATTTATTATCATGCACGTAAAAACTTTTCCACTACCCAAGAAGACATTTAGGATAATAAATATTTTTTAATTAAATATTGAAACTATTAGAAAAAAATAGGGAGGAAGAGTTAAAATTCACCAACTGAGTATGCATTGAAGTTGAATGACAAAATTGACGTCAAATGAATAGCAACAACACTTATAATCAAAAGGATAAAATTGACTAAAAAAATTTCTCTACGTAGGATCTTTCATATAGACTATAGATATATACACACATGGGATGAGCGGGGAGTCAGGGCGAGGCTGAACACGAGAATACATCCCATGTCCTCATCCCCATTTATCTAGCGGAAAAAAATTCTTTCAGGTCTCTTCCCATTCTTCGTCTAATTGGCGAATCTCCACCTAACTCAGAGTGAGTTCTCATGACGCTCCAACCTCGTGGAAGAAATAGACATCTCTAGTTACACTTTAGTGCATGCTATACTACGTGCCTCTTCTCCTAGTTTAGAAGATGAAGAGGGTTGTCACCTTTAATCTTACCTTTATTACCTTTAATCAAGTGAGTATTGAACTTTAATCGTAATAAAGTTTTTTCTAAAAAAAATGTACACTCATTATTAAAATACTAAAATAGCAACAATCCCTCAAATATAAATTAAATTGTCCACAAACCTAACCAAAAAAAAAAAAAAAACGAAAATGGAAATAGTATTTCCTAAATTAACAATAATAATAAATTAATAATAAACTCAATAAGTAGGCAAAAACACAAAAACAGAAGATCCATCAAGTATGACAGTACGCAACGTGTCACCGTCCAAAATATGACCAATAAAGAAACATTTATTTGAAAGAAAGGTGACCGACGGGTAACGGCATCACATCCTTTCTTCCAATTCAAGAAACTCTCTTCCATTTCCCGAGGGCTCGTGAAAAATGTACACTGTTGGAGAAGAAAAATGGCGTCCACTAGCTCAATTCACCACCTGAAATTGAATCATTGAGCTTATCCCATTCCCAATTTCATAACTGCACTTCCAGCTTCAACGATGTCGTTCCGATTAGGAGTTTGTCCACGCGCCACCGTCGCCTATCACTTTCCCCAACTCTACCACCACAACTTTCTCGTTCTCCCTCTCGAACGAGAGATTGAGATTCGGCAGGCGAGAGGCACGAGGAGACTGCGAATTAGGGTTTCGGATGGAGGAGAATCGTATCTTGGGATGTGGAAGAATGCGGTGGAGCGCCAGAGGAAAACTATTGAGTTTCAGAAAGTTGTGGAGAATACTGTGGGAAATGATGATCGCAATGGCGGTGATCCAAGTGCTGATCAGTTGGAGAAGAAAAGTGAGGAGTTTAGTAAGATTCTTCAGGTCCCGGCGGAGGAGAGGGATCGGATCCAACGGATGCAGGTCATTCATCGAGCTGCCGCCGCCATTGCAGCTGCACGTGCACTTGTCGGCGAGACTGGAACGAAAGCTGTTGGAGATTCGGATACTTCTGTGAATTTGAATAGTAGTAATGACGGTGGACTGCTCGATCGTGAAGAAGGTATCTTTAGCATTATTGAATCTTGAATGCTCGTTTTATTTTGTTGACTTCAGAAGCCCCAAGTTTTAATACTATGTTAGTTGAGGTTAAGTTACATATTTATGTAAATTCTTGGCCATTTCTTTACTCTATTTGACTTTCTTTCAAATTGAACTTTGAATGTTACTAGTAGTTAACATATTTCCGTTTGGCTTGCTAATTTCATGTTTGACTCGGCATATCTTCTCTGAATTTCAAGTTCAGAAAATTGATTAGTTAATATAGATCTGTATCAATATCCATAATATTGAAAATAATGGCAGTGTTGACTAGTATGACTAGAAAAGAATAAAAACCTAATGTTCTTGTGGTTCAGTTTGACAGAAACAATTGAACGGTTATAAGTCTTTGGACTTTTTTTAACATTTTTATGTGGTTGTTCAGGTTCTTTTACTAACTCTTTCTTTTTCTGTATTTGTTAATTTCTTTATTGTTTATGATTCATCTAGCATTATCTGAATTTCAAAGTGAGAACGCCCTGCTACCTGAGTCTGAAACTTCACAATCTTGGACCCCTGGTCCAGATTTCTGGTCTTGGACGCCCCCTCCCGATAACGATGGGAATGGTAATGCCTCCGGTGAGTTGCAACCGATTGGGAAATCACAGGCATATCCAATGTTATCCAATTTTGTCGAGGAGAAAGAGCGACCTGTCGATTTTCTCTCAATTCCATTTCAGAGTGAAATCTCTGGAACTGTCAATCCTCTTCTACCACCCTTTCAGTCATTGGTGAGTATGGAAAAATTAGAATCATCAGAAACCAGTACTGAGACACATTCCTTGGAAGAAGATGAAAATGTTGGGATAGAGTTTTTGGTACATGCAGCTGAAGCATCACAGGCGCTTAGTAGTGTAGATAAGGAATCAACAAAAGGAATAGATCCCGATGGGTCACGATGGTGGAAGGAGACGGGAATTGAGCAGAGACCGGATGGAGTGATTTGCAAGTGGACACTAACGAGGGGAGTTAGTGCAGACCTAGCCACTGAATGGCAGAACAAATATTGGGAAGCTGCTGATGAGTTTGGCTATAAGGAACTTGGTTCGGAGAAATCTGGTCGTGATGCCTATGGAAATGTTTGGCGCGAATATTGGAGAGAATCTATGCGGCAGGTCAGTTTGAACTGTTGCTGATTTACTTGATTCTTTCACATTATCCTTGTAAAATATTTGCTTTATGCAAGCCGTTAAAGTCCAAATAGTTTGTTTTGTCATCTGTGAAAAGATCGATTTTGATTGCAATATCCTGTTAAATTTATTTGTTTTATGCACTCACTTAATGTGCTTAATGGACAGTTCACATCCATCTGCTAATTTGATATCTCTGAAATTGAAGTGTTATTTATATTACTCATTGGAGATTGCGAGAAGATGGAAATGGAAATTCCTCTATGAATGTGTATTCACAATGTGTCAGTTGATATACAACAGATTCTTTTGTGTCGTTCTCTCTGATGTTTTTAAAGGATTTATTTATGTTTACACGTCTTACTTTTTATTTCTTCCTCCAATTCATTCTCTCAACATCCCCCAAGCTAAAATGTGGTTTCTAATTTCAATCATTGCAGCTAAAAAATTCTCTTTTGTGACTTTAACTGAAGTTACTGAACTAACTCTCTTTCAGGAGCAAGGCCTTGTTCACCTTGAAAAAACTGCAGACAAGTGGGGGATAAATGGAAGTGGCACTGAGTGGCAAGAGAAATGGTGGGAATACTATAATACCTCTGGTCAAGCGGAAAAAAATGCTCATAAATGGTGTAAAATTGATCCGAACACATATGTTGATCCCGGTCATGCTCATATCTGGCATGAAAGGTATCAATTTCTTTTTTTCAATTGCTAGAGATGCTAATCAACTATTATTTTTGTTGTCCTCTTGACTTGGTCTTTTATTGATGCATTCTCAATCCTCTGATTTCCTTTTTCAAGATTTTGTACATTCAATTTGGTGACATGCTTCTCAAGAAATTGTCTATTTCGATCTGCTTTAGCATGTAACTTTCCTCTTGCAGATGGGGTGAAAAGTATGATGGACAAGGTGGCAGCATTAAGTACACAGATAAATGGGCTGAACGATGTGAGGGTGATGGATGGACGAAGTGGGGCGACAAATGGGATGAAAACTTTGATCCGAATGGTCATGGCGTCAAACAAGGGGAAACTTGGTGGGAAGGTAAACACGGAGAACGGTGGAACCGTACATGGGGGGAGGGCCACAATGGTTCGGGCTGGGTTCATAAGTATGGAAAGAGCAGCAGTGGGGAGCATTGGGACACACATGCTCAGCAGGAAACCTGGTATGAGAGATTCCCACACTTTGGCTTTTATCACTGCTTCAACAATTCAGTCCAGCTCCGGGAAGTTCAGAAACCATCCGAGACGGCTTCGTAAGTCTTCTTTTTCTTACTGCCAAATGAATATAAAAGCTTGTAGTATATAGTCCATTTTGAAGAAAATAGAATGCTTTTTCAGGACTGATACCGTTTTCCTGGCATTGTACATGTAATAAAGAAAACTGCACAACATATTCCTAGTCTCTACATTGATATTAGGAAACCTTTTAGGTCAATAAATTAGCTTTCTTTCTTTATTTTCTGAGATGATTATAGATAGTATCATAGTCCCAAATATTGACAAGATCCCAAACCCTGCATCACTCCCCACCATAACCACCAAAAGAAGCAAGAAAGAAACAACTGCACTTTCTTCCTCTGTTTTTTCAATTAGTTATATATATGTGTATAGATATTCTGCATATGGAAGAAGTAGAAGTGCAAGTACCATTGAGACTGTTCCAAGAAATTGCATGCTCATGGGAGTCATCACAACTACAATTGGAACCTAAAATTTTACTATTATATTGAAATCAAAGTTTACTTAAACTAGATGCCCTCTATGACTTGGACTGTCCAGGTTATGGTTGTGATAATTGTGTTGTAGTATTGACTCAGGAACAATACTTAGGTGCATCCCAAGATTGTATTGCATCAATCTCTATGCATATCACTTTTATCACACCGACAAAAAGAATTAATAAACTGTTTTTTTAAAAAAGTAAAGTGAATTTGCCTTGTGTCAGAAAATAATTAGATGACTTAGTGGGATGTACAAAAATAAGTGTAATCTAAGATGTACTCTCAGATGAGAGCTCTCACATCCAAGCTCAATTGTGCGAATGCCTTCTGTATTTTTTGAATAGTAGAGTTTGGACCTGATTAGTTTACCATTTTTAAGTGTAAATTGACCATTTCCCTCTTCTGTTCTAGTACTGTGAAAGTATACTTTGGAAACATAATTTCGGTTCATCAAGAATGTGAAAAGTACATGGGTGGGTCTATCAAGTAAACACAACAAAAATTTAGAGTTGAAATGAATGCTTATAAGTTTAAATGGGTGAAACAATAAATCGAAAATCGGGGTGTAGCATGTAAAAGAAACAATCGAAAGGTAGAGTAAACTTCATAATTTTTTACCCATTTGGGATGATTAGATTTTGAATTGAGGTTTAAGGAAGAAAGAGATGATTGATTGGGAATCTTCTAAGCATGGGATATGGCTTAAAAGTCAAATATTACCATTTTAGTACTTCACTTTCCAAAAGGAAAGATCCATTGTGAATCCCCTACCAACCATTTTTCCACCCTTCTAATCAACAACAAACACATTCCAATTGTTCTCAATCATAGTGTTTCGATGTTTTGAACACATTCGAATCTTCATGTCTACTTTTAGTTTTCATTGCAATGTTCTAATTCATGGAATGCTCATCTCTAAATTAAAAAAAATGATATTTTTCAACACTTTGGCTCCACCACAACGTAAAAGACACTGTTAGATTATATTTGATGAAGAGATTGTGAAACATGGAGATGATGGAAAAGAATGTAAAAAAGGTTACAAATCGAGATTAAAACCTTCAACTCAAGCATGAGTTTGTGATTACAGCTCATTACAACTCTATTACATTCCTGCTTTCAAATAAACCCAGGATTCTCTAGTCCTTCATGCTTTGCCAACAAAACATACTCAAATTTTGATCGAAGAATTTTACATCGAAGGTTTTTCAGATTGCCCTCCCTAATTCTTTTCTTTGCCAAATCCCCCCTCCAAAAAAAAAAAAAAAAAGGAAAAAAATCTAACCATCCATCAAAAGGATCGTTTTCTTTCAATTAATTCAATTGTGACAATTCAAGATTATATGTAGAATGAAAATAAAGTTATATAAATTGAGGGTTTTTGTGATTGTCAAAGCAAAGCTGTACGGTAAGGAGTTGGAAAGTGGAAAGCGCGTAGCAGATTAGTACACTTTTGTCTCTGTCTACTATTTTCCAATGCCTTGGTCCCTCACTTTTTTATGTTTTATAAATTCAAATATTTTCATTCCTTGGGGATCAAGTTTCCCTTTTTCTATTAAAATAATTGGTTCTATCTACCATTATTAATCTTTTTTTCCAATACAATAAAGGAGAGATTCAATCGATAAATATTTGATTACTAACACATACTATGCATATTAGTCGAGTTGCAATGAATATTCGATATTTATCATTAAAATTTTGCTTATAGTTATAAAGAGACATCTCAAATATAGCAAAATAAATGTCTACAAAATATAACAAAATTTTAGATTCTATCAATTATAGATACCGATAGACACGAGTAGATCAGTGATATTGATAAAAACTTATAGAAATCTATTCATGTCTATTGTTTATAGAATTTGGAATTTTGTTATATTTGTAAATATTTTGAACAATTTATCATTTACAAGTTTTTTTTTTTTGTTTTAAATAGATTTAAATATTTTTTTGTTTCATATGCTTTAGACTTAATTTTAATAAAGATAAATTTTTAAAGCACAAAAAGTATAATGTAGACATTTAAAAGAAGTATCACTAAAATTAAAATAAAAGGTATTTCAAAATACAAAATGATATTTTAACCTTTAAAATATAGGTGTTGGCCCACTTGGTATTACTATGTAAATTCCAATTAATGCACTACAAAATTTAATAAGACAATGACTCAAACATATTTTTATGTATTTAGAAAACAAGAATTAAATTATGTTTTCCAAATGTGTGGTGAGATTTCATTTAGGCAATGTTTATTTCCGTTCAATCGAAATGAATCAATGATAATTTCAAAATTGGGTTTCATTTGATTCCGTTTGATGTTGTTTACTGTGTTTTGTATCTGTATTGACATATGAGGCTCACGTCTAAATTCATAAACAAAAAGCCACAATCCGATTGACAAGTGGAAGGTGATCAATTCGATTGCATTAAAAAATTATGTCGTATCGTTACCGTCACCGTCATGGTTATGGTTATGATTAGCATCATTGTTACTATTCTAGAAAAAAAAATACCTTATCGTTATGGTTTAGTCCTTAAAGGTAAAGGTAACTATAACGATAACAGTAAATTTGACAATATTCACAGACTTTCATAAACGCAATAGAAAACAATCCAACTAGATTTGTGATGAAAGTTCATTACGATTAATCTATCAATAGAATTTCATTATAATTATACCAATTTTTATTATGAACTAGCAAACATCTCCTTATTTTTCTTTCTTTGACTTTGGATGTTATGAAAATAAAAAAGAAACTCAATAATTCTTTGTGAATTCTCTTGAAAAAGATTGAAAAGAAAAGAAGTTAGAATCTAAATGATGAAGATTTTTCATGGAAATCCACAAAAGTTGAAGCCTAATTAAAAAATGATTTCTTTAAGAATATACTCAAAAGTTCATAATATCATGAAACCATTTACTTCCAATTTAGGGTATAAATCTCACTTTTATTCCAAACTTTAACTTCCATGGAAATTGCTTCCTTTGACCTAACTCAAATTCAATGGAATTTGGGATTACTATATATTATTTTCATAACTTCATTCTCAATATTTAAAATAAATTTTGTTTTAAAATAGAAATTGCCAACACACTCCCTAGAAAGCTTGCTTATGAGTCTCATGGTCAATAAAATGTTTTTTTTTTTTAAAAAAAATATTATATAATATATATATATTCCTATATATATTAAGAATAACATACAAACTCTTAATTACTTTCCAATGTAATGTATTATTTTATTAGTGAGAAAATTTTAATGTGAATTATTTATAGTATCGACGTGGGATTTGAATTTTTAACTTTTCTTTTTTGTAATGATCAACATCTTTAACTATTTGAACTAAATCTTAAATTGATGCAATCAATTTATTTATTAAATTTGTAAAAGAATTAGTTTAAAAAATAAGTCGGAGTTGATGTGTAATAATGTAAAAGAATGGGTAATTGTTCTAAATAGTCCAAAAAAGCTAGTCATTATTCTTACAAAAAAATCTTGTGTTATTGACCTGTCTCGATCCATCTCCGCTATTTTAAGAAGAAAATAAAAATTTTAACTTCTCACTAAGTTTGTAGACATTTTTTATGCAATCTCGACTTAGACGACAACTAAGATATAATAGAATTGGAGACAAAAAAGAAGTGAAAGTTTTGGTCAATTGTTCTTACATTCTTCATGTTCAATTTTCCTTTCAAAGGAGGATGATCTTCAATTCCATATGTCTTATATTGATTGATCCTTGTCCTGATCTACATATGGTTCGAAATTTTCAACAAACACAAAAACGATGGTTCAAATGTGTCAACTTTAAAAGTTTTATTTAGGTCTCAATATCAATACGACGAAGATAAGATCAAGTTGTCCATTAAAAATACTATTCATGAAAGACAAAGTGCGTTTGGGGCAAGGGTTATGCCGAACTATAATAACCCCTATTTAAAAATTCTCAATTAACTACAGTAAATACTATTTCAAAATCCTCAATTTGCTACAGTTTTTACTATTTGACATTCATCATTTTTTTATTATTTGCTACATCGTTCACTATTTTTTTCTCAAACTAAAATAATCTACACCACAAACACATACTATTATAACTCAAACTAAAATAATCTACCCTCCATACAGAAACTATTATAACTCAACTACAATAACCTAGGACCCAAACATTCCCAAACATTTTGGTACTATCCCTAAACCCATTATTACTCTATTGGGAATCCGTCATATTAAATTTCTCCATGTTAATAGTAGGCTTTTAATGACACTCACTTGGTCACAAAGATTTTTTTGACTATTAAGACATTATAACATTATAATATGTGGGTCTTTCAAAAAAAATATTTCTAATGGTTTGTGGTTGTAGTTTCCTGAGGAAAAAAAAATAAAATAAAGGGGAGTTTATGGCTATTTATACCAATAGCTTCTCTCACAAGCCTCTCCCCTCTCTCTCCCTCTTTTTTTTTTCTTTGAAGTTGTTCTGTTAGTTTCCATGGAAATGGGGGAAGCTCTGACTAGAGAACAAATGGAACGACTTACAGAGGCCTTTTTTTTATTTGACAAAAATAGAGATGGTATGCCACTTTCTTTCTTTTTCTATAACATCATGATTCACTTCTGTTTAGTCACTTACAATTTTATGTCTTTACTCTGTAAATTGAACAAGCAGGTCGCATCACTATTGATGAACTAAGAGCAGAGATCAGAAATTTGGGTCAAACTCCAACAGAGGAAGAACTCAAGGAAATGATAAGAGAAGTTGATGCTGATGGAAATGGAACAATTGAGTTTGGGGAATTCCAAAACTTGATGTCCAAAATCATGAAGGTTTCTCATTTCATTTCATCCCCCCGTGATTTTGAGTTTTTTTTTCTTTTCTTCTTCTAAAATCTGAGAGACCATTTTTGTTTCTGTTCTTTTTTTAGGAAGAAACAGAGGAGAAACTCAAAGAAGCCTTCAAAGTGTTTGATAAAAACCAAGATGGATATATATCAGCAAATGACGTAAAGCCAAAATCTTTTGAAAATTTGAAGAAAACCCATTAAAGAATGTTAATTTTTAAGGAGACCCATTAACGAATGTTATGTATTTCATGATTTATTTCTTATTATTTTGCAGCTGAGCCATGTCTGTTTGATGCTTAATTCGGGGGAGGAGAAGTTAGCAGATGAGGAAGTTCTTCAGATGATCAGAGAGGCTGATTTGAATGGTGATGGCCAGGTTGACTATTATGAGTTTGTTAAGATGATGACTCAAGATGTGTCACAAATCCTACCAAACAGAGGCTTTTTTTAATGATCATATGATATACAACCAAAAAAAAAAACAAAAATAGGTTGTGTGAATGACCCCTTCATAGATTTGTTCATATCTCTATTATTTTATTGTATAGTCAGTATTTGACTTCGTATCAAGTTGGAAGTCTAGAAGAAATAATGGTTTAAGATAGAAAGAAATGAAATTGTTGTATGCAATATTTCAATATGATTTGGAAGCAAAAGAAAGCAAAATAGCATGATGTATTTTTAGTAATTTCTCTTATGTGATTATGATATGTGTACTTTTTCAACTTGAACCACAAAACTTGACCAGACCTGTCAGCTTCATTTCATTTTCTTGGTAGTTGGTAGTTACCAATTTTCTTTGTAAAGACAAAAACAAAAGTTTGTTTTTAGTGCATCTTCATCACTTTCATAATGTGATGTTAATTTCTGAAGAATAGCAGTCTCCCAATTGAGCCTTGTTATGACCCAGCAATGCAGAAGTTTGACGGTTCTTCCTTCGATGTGAACACGAAAACTAACGCCGAAGATAACCTGCGTTTCTGAGTTAGATGGGACAATACAGTATAGCTACAGCAAATGGAACTCCTCATCTGTTTATAAGAGTAGGTGGAGGAAGCCGAATGAGATAACAAGACAAAGTTGGCCTTATGAACCTGTTAATCCTATTCCATTCCACCAGAAAGAAAGTTTCTAACTTCACCAAGCTAATGATTCACTTCATTAAACAGTACATATATAATGACAGAGATATAACCACACATATATTACATAAAAATGAAAATCCACTAACCAACTTCAAAGAAAAGCATCAAACTTATATGCTACAACTTCCCCATATGCACATATGTTATAGGGGTAGGCCACTGCCTCAAATGACTTTATTCAGCTCAAGACACTTAACGGAATGTCAAATTTATATTACAAACAAGAGATAAAGTGTTTTGTTGCAATCCATTTGATGTACTATGATGTATATAAGATTTAATTCAAGCTGCTACAGCTTCTGGCTTTGGGATCCTCCCATTGTCTGCTGGAACTAAACTTTTGTAGTATTCGACCAATACGTTCCAGCCACCCGGACACATAAATCCATCTGGTGGGTTCTCCTTATTCCTTGCAAGATTTCGCATCTAACAAATAACAAGAAAAGACACCATCTCAGAATCTCTATTCCCACTTATTTGGTTTATAATTTTAGCGACAAAAGACAGTTATTTTGTGTTGGAAAAGCTATGAAGCGACATCGATTCTCTTGAATTGAGGAGATTGGTATGAGAAAGTACCTTGGTGCCTGATATGAAAAGGAAATCCTGAGGTCTTGAGGGATCAAAAAAGGCCATTTTTCCTTGAGTTTTGTCATATGCAGCAACCTACATAATAGTTGAAAGTTGGGATTAATAGAAAAGGCAATGAAGTAATATGAAGTGATTGTGGCAAAATAGTTAGAAGTTCATATCAGCAAAACCTTGAAAGGAAGGATGTTTAATCGCTCTAAACCGGGTGCCATGCTCAATACTTTCTTCCCATGGTCAGCATCATACAAATCCCTTTTCTCAGTTGGATGGCCCATGCCTGCCGGATCACGACCAACAATGTAAAAGTTAGCCCCTGCATTGATCCTTGCCTTTGCG
The DNA here is from genome assembly GCA_037974625.1 of Cucumis cinereus. Taxonomy (NCBI): domain Eukaryota; kingdom Viridiplantae; phylum Streptophyta; class Magnoliopsida; order Cucurbitales; family Cucurbitaceae; genus Cucumis; species Cucumis cinereus. The sequence goes on along the minus strand of JBBPDJ010000019.1, from coordinate 3,298,729 downwards.
TGCCACTGCACCTCAGTTGGACCAGCATAATGCATCGGTGATGGGAAAATGGAGACAACGGTTGTCTCGGGATCAAGAACACCATCCTCAAGAACCTAATGAAGTGAGTTACAAAAGTTGACTTAGTTGCATTATGGTGAGGAAAATGGAAATATGATATGAAGGGAAGTGCCTAGCTAGGAACCTTTAGATGTTGTTTGATCCTCCAGTGAAGAGGAACATCATCAGCCTTGGTGTATCCACCCAATGGATTAAGCAAGAGGATAGGGTTGTTGTAGCCCATACTAAGAAGACGACGACGAGTATCAGTCATGAGAAGAGCGTGACCGTTATGTACTGGGTTGCGAAGCTGGAAAGCAAACACTGCATCAGCATTGCGGCTGGTGAACTCGTTGCGAAGTTGTGCAGGTGATAATCGAAAACGATCAAGGCCATCGTGGTATTTGATTGGTTCTATGACCTCAAGATCACCTCCTATTAGCCAATTTCCAGCATTCTCAATAGTCTCATCAACATAAGGGAGACCTGAAGCTGTTGTTCCCCATGTTCTTGCAATCCTTTCTTCCTTGGGGTGCTTGTAAATCTCAATACTGATTAATCCAACAAAAACCATCAGACAAACTACTTCACTCCCATTATGGATTTCTATTACAACATCAATTAAACCATCAAATCATTATATTGTTACTATTTAACTATAAGAACTAAGGGCGAAAATCACTTTGGTTCTTGGTTGGTTCAAAAACTAACAAAATCAATATATTGAAGAAAGTGAAAGTCAGTTCGGTTTGGTTAGTTTTGGGACCAACCAAGAAGTGAACCAAATCCATCGATTTTATAAAGGAGTACAAGCCAATGTTCAATTAAAAAAAACCAATTGAGCATAGTTCAACTAATTATAACGTCATTTTATAAATTTTGAGTTTAGTTTTAATTTGGCCTATATGTTTCAAAATGTTGCATTTTAACCTTTGAGTATCGAGTTTAGTTTCTATTTGATCATAGATTTATACTAATACTTGCTTTTTGGTCATTGAATAAAATAATTTTAATTAGTCAATTACATGAATAATTATGATACGAATATTTAAATTATATTTATTAGTGATGAAAATTAATTAATCCTGTTATTTGAACATTAATTTATAGAAATTAACACAAATGATTTATTAATGAATGAAAACTAAGGAGTAAAAGTATAAAATATTAAAAAATAAACTAAATATTAAAAATAAACTAAACCCAAGAATAAAAATATAATATTTTAAAATTTAAAGACCAAATAAAAATTATAGTGAGAGGAAGTAAAGTAAGTTATTTTATTTTTTTAATCATACATAAATATTTCTTAAAAAAAATTTCAATAATTATTATTCTAAGCAATACACGTGTCAGCAGCACCTCTATTCCTATGGCTATTTATAGGACTTTTATCCAATAGGGAGAGTCACATCAGTTTATTAGAAATTTACATTCTCTAGACTATATACATTTAACAAAATATACCAAAACAAAACTCAATTTTATATATAATATAAAGTAGGGAACAATTAATTTCCATTTAATCTCTAATTTTTAAAATATTAAACTTTTACTAGTAAGATTTGAGTTAATTTTTATTTGGTCCACAAATATCAAAATGTTAAAAGTGAATTTTGAATTTTCTTTTAGTTTGGTTTTTGTAGATTCAAGATTTATAAGTCTTCACTAAATACTCAGTTTAGATATTGTTGGTGTTAATGTGTATTAATTAATTTTAAAAAAATAAACTAACTAAAATAAATTCATTTCTCATCGTAATTAAAATTATCTAAAAAATTTACATCATAATTATGTAAAATTAATTAATTGAAATTTAACATTATAACACCAAAATAAGCCCTAATAAAAAAAAATTAAGATAACTAAAGTAAGGTTGGTAATTAGAATGACCTTTGACAGAGGTTAAATGTTGGATCCAAACTCAAAATTATGTAAAATTTTGAAAAATAGAAATCTAAATTCAAATTTGATATCTAAACCAGAAAATGAGGTTTAGAACTTTTTTTTCGTTTATAATGCGTGGGATGAGAGATGTTAACATAAGCGATTAAAAGATATATATTCATTACTTGCTGAGTTGAAAATGACATAAGAATTTAATGTTCCAAAATTTTAATATCTTTTTTTCCAAAAAATTAAGATACGAAGAATTAAATTCAACATTATATTTGTAAAAAAAATATTTACAAAATTCAGAAAAATTACAAATTTTCATTAAATAATTTTACTATATTTTGTAAATTTTTTTTTTTTTCTGAATTTGTAAGGCCTAAAATTATATATATCAAAGATGAAGAGTTATAATCTTACTCATTGAGAATTGCAACTGGGCGATCATCGGAGCCGAAGAGGGCAACCTTAGAGGAGTCGCCGATTCGGTTCTTGAGGTCATCGTCGATGGCCAAAACGATCGGCACTGACATGTTAACAACCGATCCATCTTGAAGACGGAGCGAATTGAAATGAAGCGTTTGGAGGAACTCGGATTCTCTCATGAATCCGGTGAGAGGGCTAGCCCAGCCCTCGCTCAGAACGTGAACCCATTGCAGATCGATTCGCGACAGCTTGATTCGGGGCAGACTCAGAGCCTCCCGATTCTTCGAACCCCTCATGGATTCCTCCACAATAAGTTCTACAAGCTTTCCCCCGTCCGGGTCGATCAACCCGCCCGAGACCCGGATCCGACGGTGGGTGTTGGTTTTTACTCTGACAGAAATTGGGAGCTTAATCGGCGGTGTGACGGCTTTGGTGAAGGTAATTGGAGATTGTGGGAAGGGATTTGAAGGTTTGATGAAGGCGGCGGCCATGGACGCCATTGGAAGTGAAGACCCGAGGTCAGGGCCGGCGACTAGTTCGGTTCCCGGTGGTCTCTGTTTCTTCAGAAAAGGGGGGGGGGGGGGGTTTAATATCTAATTGTACGGATAATTTGGTTTATTAGGTGCCAAAACCAAAATGAATATTTCTTAAAATTATTATTTGGAATTATTAATCAAATAAAATATTAAATTGGTTCTTATATTTTTCAAAACAAAAAAGAAATTAAATAGAGTAAAAAATATAAATAGATTTTATTTTCATCCATATTTAAATTATTTTTAAATATAGCAAAAATAAACTCAAACATTCACAAAATATAACAAAATATTATAATTTTTATCCAAAAAAACATAATTTTCAATATTAAAATACCTATCACAAAAGTAATAGTGGAAATATAATTATTTTTAATAAACTTTTATGTTGGTAATTAAAATCAATTTATAATGTATTAAAAAAATTAGTAAATATAATTTAAAGTGGATTTTCAAAAAGTATGGAAAAATGTTGTAGAAAAAGAAAATGAATAGGGGAAATAAAGTTGAAAATATTAATTAATTAAGTTTAGTGGGGTGTTTGATTAAGGCTAATGGATGTGGACATTGTTACCATCTATTTTACATACCTTTTCTAATAGTGCTAATCTCAACTTTTGGGCAGCCATAATAATAAGACCTAAATGTTAATTAGTACAAAAAAAATTTAAAAAAAAAAACAAAAAACTTTTTTTAGCTTTTCATAATTTATTTTCTTTTCTTTTTTTTCATGAGTTAGGAAGGTTGATTGTATATATTGTCTTTCTTTTTCATATACCTTGAATTCTTTTACTTGTTTGTTTTAAAAAATAAATGAAGAAAAAATATTTTAAATGACAAAACTTTTGAAAATATTAATAAATATAGCAAAATATTACAATTTATATGTAATAGATCATGATAGCTATCAAGATCGACTACTATTTGTCTATCTTGTTTTATCGCGATCTATTACAGATAGACTATGCTCAAATTAGGGTAAAAAAATTATTAATTAAGAAGCATGAAAAATAAAATTTATTGAAAATTGAGTTTTAAAAGTTTTTCACTTTTGTACACAGTAATAACAATATAATATGATAAAGTATTGCAAGCGATAAAATTTGGATTTGAAAAGTTGTCAATGATAAGAACGTTAAAAGGTATGTCAAACAAGTTAGAATACTTAGATAATGCACAAGTTCCCGACGTAACAATTTGTGATTAATTCAAAATATTTCATTCAACAACATCCACTGATATATCTCTACCACTACCTTAGTATGTGAAGGGGAACATTAACCATGAATTGAGTTATAATTTTTTATTTTAAAATTAAATTTCAAAGACTTTTGTCTTTTGATAGTAGAGGCCACATGTGATTACCATTTACAATAGTACAATGTAATCAAATAATAATAAATAATAATAAAGATTATATAAATTAAAGGTATGAAAGAGCATTTTAATGCAATATGTCTAAAGTTATCATATGTTGAATTTGAATTGGAATTAGGGTAGGGGGGGAATGGAGAAACTTATTATTTCTTTATTTATTTTTTAATAATAATCCATAGCTATAAACTAATGTCTTCATCAATTTCTTTTTTTTTTCTTTTTTTAAATAATAAATACATTTTAAGGATTTAATTTAAAAATTAAGTCATTTTAGAAAAATTAAGCATTAGACAATGAATTTAAATAGCTTTTTGAAGTGTAATTTTGAATAGTTTTATCAAAAGATTTAAATAAAAATGTGTTTTTTTCAAAAACATATTTTTCTTTAAGTCAATCCAAACTAACCCTTAAACTATGACAAATATTGAGAGTTGGGTCGTGTTTGATATAAAATTAATTATTCATATAAAGAAATTAATTCACTTGACAGCTACCCATATATATTTTAAAACTAAAAAAAAGTTGTTACCTTTTATAATTTGAATTTATATTTTCTAATTAATAATGTTTTGGTATCATAGTAGAGGATATCCACTATATAATCTTTTGGGATTTGATTAAAGATTAAAGTATATATCTTTTGAATAATACTAAAAAAAATCAATTTTGTATTTTTCTTTTTCTAAAAAAAAACTATAATTATAAAGAAAGTTCAAATATCATTTTAGTCGTCGTCATCATCGTACGTTCAGTTGTCCAGTTGTCGTCTTTATACTTTCAATAGGTCTTAAATTTAACCTCTCAAAATTATTATTTATTATGAAATTGATCAAATAATAATAACAAATTTCATTCAAGGAAATATGATATACGTGAATATTTTTTGTAAAATTTATAGTAAAAATGTTGTGGATAGCAAAAGGGTTTTTTTAAAAAATAAGAATAAACTAAAATTGGACTAAATTTTAGCTTTATTGAAAGTATGAGACTTAAAATTAAATAATTGAAAATGTAGGGACTAAAATCAAAACAAAGTTGAAAGTAGAGGAAAACCAAATTGATATTTTAACCTAAAAAGAAAATATCTCATAAATGCACTTTATTTAGTGACATTTAATTTAGCACTAGGTTTCGTTATTGTTAATTGTTATGGTCGCCTATTATCACATGTATAATTTCATTAAATTTAATCATAGTTTAATTTAAGGAGTTGTGTAATTAATTACACTTTTAATCTATGGGCTGATTTTTATATAAGTGGCCAATCCTAGATTAGGTATATATTATTCTTTAAAAGTAGAGTTATTACTTACACTAACATAATTTATTTCACTGAGATGTTTACCAAAAATTAAGTGAGATTGACGTACAACAATTATGGGGATGGAGAACGAATCTCCTATTTTTAGGATGGATGATCATACTAATTATCGATGAGTTAAGTTCACTTTTGACAACATAAGAATGTATTAATGGTCAATAGACATGTGATTTGAATCCATCCCTACTCCTTTTGTAGTAAAACAAATATCATGTTATTTCATTCATTATCATATTTTAACCAAATTTTATTGAAATGATTAAGACATTATATCATTGACGATAAAGATTTGAATCTTCACACAAGAACAAAATAAAATCAGGATTGTAGTTTAATTTCTAAATTGTCTTGATTTGTAAATTTATCACAAAACTGGCACAAAAATGACCAGTTATACCATATACACTTTTTGAAGCCAGCCAAACAATGCTCCAATGTCAAACGAAGCATAGTTCAATATTGTGAGTATGAAAATTAGATATCTTTGGTAGAGTTTAACAATCATATGTTTTTTTTTTTTTTTTTTTGTGTGTGAAAATTAATTAAGTTTATAAATAAAACTCAATTTTCAAGTCGAGAAAATAAAGATAATATTAATTAGTTTACAAAATACGCTTTTGTTTACGAATTTATTTGTTTATGTTATGTAATTCTTACCAGTATTTTGAAAATCTACGTTAAAAACCAAATAATAGAAAAGAGAGATAAGAGGTACATCAGACATCTCAACTAGATTAACATAAAAAGGGAATTTAGTATTCAATATCGCAATCAAGAAATAATGTGAATCCCACATATTAGAGTGATGTTTTTCAACACACCTTGGTAAGTTCATCTGTTTCTTTCGAGCCACAAGCACCAAAGTGTTGTCTGTGATACCTAATCTGACATTTCTCCATGGTGTTCATTCTTTTGGGAAGGATTATCCACAAGAAAATTTTGCATTTTTAGTTTCTAGGATCAAGAGTGTACTCGTTGGAAGAGACATGTGTATATGCCCTTTTAGTGATTTGTCTGTGTCGTTAGAATCTAAAATTTTACTATATTTTGTAAATATTTTCAGCAGTTTTTTTCATTTACAATCAAACGAAAAAAAAAAATTTAAAATTGAAAGTAGTATATTTTGTAAATATTTTAGTTTATGATGCTGCATTTTGAAAATACTTTTTTTTCTTATTCATTATCTGCCTCTTTTTTTAAAAAATAAAAACAAAGACAAGTTTTAAATTTGACTAAAAAATTCAAAAATTACTTTTAAGGAAAAAAGATGAAAACCATTTAAATAAAATTGGAAAACCACAAACATAAATTTCAAAATACAAAAAAAGAAAAAATAAAATAAAATTATTGAAATCGTTATTATTAAATGGAACATAAATAAATTATTTTTGTATATACGTGTGTGTGAAAATTTTGATAATTTGTTGAAGAATTAGAATAACTCAGACAATATTAAAATACATTGCATTATTTATTTATTTATTTAAAATTGGATTTAATTTTTTTTTTTAAAAAAAAAGGCAAAAATAAAAAGAGAAGAAAGAGGTGAAGATGGCCCCTGGCCCTAATGGATGTCAAAGGGTAACTAAAATATATATTTGGTGAACAACTTAACCACCACTTGATATTAACTTTATCTCCTTCATTTCTGTCTTCTTAAATATATATATATATATATATAATATAATATATAATATATATATATGGTTCTTGAGTTTCTGTTGCGGTTGTTCCAAAAGTTTTGTTAGAGTGATCTTGTCTCAGCAGTTGTGTTTGTTGCAGATCCGACTGAATATTTCCTTCCATATTTATATTATTTTGAGTGTGTATTTGTTGGGATGTTTTCTTTTTCTTAAGGTTTGCCGATTGGTTCTGTTGATATTTCTGAACTAAAGTTGCTGCACATGGTGTTTTAGGGTTGTTCGTTCATCAAAAAGCTTGAGAGAATATTGTGATTGTTGCAAACTATTGTCTTTTGAGTGTGATGACAAAGCTGGTGAGTAGTGTATTGGAGAGTGCATTGATTCCAAGATATACTACATTGCTTTAGGGGAGCCTAAAGTCATTTCAATTGAGAAGATTTTTTCACTCTTAGGGAGAGCCTACAGTTCCTTCTTGAGTGAAGGAAGTTCACGAAAAAATGAGGAAAGATTTAATTTAGTAAGTGGGAGTCTCACGAACTTAGAAGAGCGTACGTTCTTCACACTGATAATCACATACTTAAGGGAGTCTAAGTTCTAAAGAGAGAGAGTCTCGCATTCAGAAAGTGTGCAAGCTCTCTTCTTCGAAATATATAAATTAATCGTTAAAGTCTCTCCGAAGGTTAGTCTAAATCCTCCTAACAAAAATTTGGCATCATCAGTTGTAAAAGAAGTTTCAATTTCAATTTTTTTTTTTTTTTTTTGGAGAAATTATTAAAAATGAAAATAGTTATCAAGCTTATTTTTGTTCCTAATTCTTAAAAACAAGAAGCAAAATATAGAAAATGAAAACAAATTATAAAAGGGGCTATGGGGAGGAATTTTTCGTCTCAATTTTACCCCTTTCATTTGAAGGGTTCACATAATTTAATCAGTGGTAAGTTTGTCATTACAAAATATTTGTTGAATGTTTAGAAGAATGCCAATTTGCATGGGAGTTATATGTATCATTAAGATCATCATGAATAAATTAAATGGACTTAGTTCCTCAAAATTTGTTGCTGTTCTTTCTAGAGTTGTTGAAATAATCAAGCCATTCTCATGCATTGATACAACTGCAATCATGGAATACTTGAAGGGGAAGTTTGTAAGAAGTGAAACCAAGTTCATGTTTTTATAGATCATATCTCCAATTTGTTAACTAAATCTACCTTCTACATATATGGAAAAGGAGATTTATAAGACTCAAAAATTAGTGAATTGTGTATTTAACTATGTAAAAGGATGTAGGCTGATTTTGGGAGACCACGTAAGATCCTTGTCTTCCTCATTCCCTTCATGGTTGCATCAGGCTCTTTCCTCATAATTAAAACGCCATTAGAGATCATTAATTCAGAGCTGTGACTATTTTCTTCATACTGAATGCAATTGAGAGAGAGTTTCCTACAACTTGCAACTTGGGTTCAGGAGAAGCACTCATTCTAGCATCTGTTATATAATAATTCTCATGTTATTTTATGGTTTTTCGTTTCTAGCAAGATTGCGGTGGGGAAGGGTTTGGAGTGAGGTGCAATCAAATTAACAGTAGAAAGAGCTTGGGTTACTGAAGAAGGTGGATTATGACAAAATAAAATAATAAAAAAAAAATACCACGTGTGCTTCACCCTTGATTGATAGTTAATTATCATACACTCCAAATACATTAATTTGTTTCTTTTGTTATACCTTTGTCAACAAATGGCCTGCTTCACCATTGGAGGGTGGCACATCAAACACATATGTCTGGTTCCTTCATGGATTCACCCTTAATTCAACTTTTCTATGGATAATTTCTATATTATATGAATGAATGTTGATAAGAAAAAGCAAAGAGATTATTGATAATACATCTACTAGAGTTGAATAGTCCCAAAAGACATAGGACCAAAATGATATTTTGGCCTTAATTCTACCCTTTGTTTGGTTAGGGTCCAAAACTATAAATAATAATTATTAAAAAATAACATAAACTTTAGCTTATTAACTCTTTAATTATATGATTAAATAATGCTCAATAATAAACAACTTAACTTATTACATTACACACCTCATTGTTTTTCTTACATGAACAAGAGGATTTTATCGAAAGAGAAGCAGCATAAAAAAGGCAAGTGAAATTAGTATTTACAATCTTATAATTTTCTTGAAAAGGAAGGTGGACTAACATAGCAAATTGAAACTGTTTTTATAATAAATTAATTCACATAATTAATTTTTTTTATTACCGTTTTAAAAATTAATTCTAAAACGGAATTTTCAATTAATGTTTAAAACCTTTCTTATTTTTTCCTTAAAAACAGCTCTTGTTTTGGAAGAAATATAGGATTTTATTTTTCATTCATCTTTGTTCTTCGCTGTTTTTTTCTTAAGACCTCTTACTGATTCTAACCCGTTCTCAGTGCACGTTAGCTTTCGGGAGTTGTGTTAACTTTGGAAAGTAATTGCTTTTACAATTTAGCATCAAGTTCACACTAATTTTACTTTCAAGGGTCGACATTTGATTCCATCGTATATTTCACCTATTTTTTTCTAAACAAAAGAAAAAAAAACATAACTTTCTCTTTTTTTTTTCTTAAATATCATGTAGGTGTACTAGGAAAGATAAAAGTTGAAACATGTCAATGAAAAGTGTTAAAAATGGAGATTGAAGGTCCCCAAGGTTAAAAAAAGAGAGGGCTTTTTTAGGTACAGAGAGAAACCGAGTATTATGCGAGTTGAGAAAGAGACTGTATGTGTGTGTGTGTGTGTATATATATATATATATAATGGTTCATTTTCCAAGAACCTCTGATGGTAACTTGAAGGGAAGTGATAGCATTACATATCACTGCCCATTATTAATATCTCTCATCTTTAATTTGTCTTACTCTATCTGTCATACCTTTAGTAATTTGTTACAACCAATTTTTTTCTTTTTGTTTTTAATTTCAGTATCCAAATTAGCTTTACCACTAATTTATGAAACAACTCGTAAAAAATTAAAAGAAAGTAACCCTCATAGATTGAACCTTTGAAATTTGAAGAAACAAAACCTATCCTTTGATACTTCAACCAAAATATAAATTATATGAAAGGATATTATCATTTATCAAATGGGATTATTCTTAAACTAACTTCCTTCATCATGGTGGCTTGCTAATTTGTATATTATTCATTATTCCTATGTTCCATTACAACTTTGTCTATGCTTTAGTTTCTGTATACATAGTTTAGGCTGTTTAACAAACAACCTTTTTTAGGGTTTAGCCCTTTTAAAATTTAGAACAACAATATATCCGACTATACAATATTTAAGTGTCAAGAAAATTTATAGAATATTAAATTCACAAGTAAGTAGAGTCACCCACCATGTGGATTGAACCTTTCCCTTGTAAGACATCTATCAAACTTACAATATCCTTTATTTACCTCTAGAGTAATACATGATGATTTTTAATTTATTAGACCCTTGAAATTTTTAGCCATTTTCAAATTTAGAGAATTTGCTAAACATAAACAAGAATGTTTAAGATTATGCTTATAATTTAAGTTTTCCGACTTCTAAATTTGTATCTAATAGAATTTAGATATTGCTTCATATTTAAACTTTTAAATTAAGAAGAAAAAAAGCAAAACAAAAATTAACCCATTACACAAAAGATTAAATTGAGTGGTTAAAGTCTACAAATATGGCATAGATAAAGAGATGAAGATTTTGAGTGAAGTAAAAGGAAAGATACATAAAATGGAAAGTTGGGTGAATTACTCAAAATATATACAATATGAAAGCATTTTAATGTAGAGACATAATAGTAGCCATAAAAACTTCAAAAACTTGTAATAATTTAATTATAATATTCATGAAAGTTCAACTAATTAAGCCCTAATTTGGATAAATATAATAATTTGAAAGAAAAGTGTTAATAGGGTTCCTAAGGAAAGATCTGATACTAGCCATTCTTGATGGGATTGACTTGTCTCTCTCATGAAAAAAAAAAAAAAAAAAACAATAAATGACTAATAGTAGCTCAGTAATAAGCAACCGAAGAAAGCCATTGATCTTCAACTAGGGTTATATACCTAAATCATGACAACTTTTCCATTGAGATTAAAACACGTTCGAGAGTAATTTTGAAAATTTTAAAATCATTTTCTATTAAAATTGTATTATATTCGAGGATTCAAAGGTTCACATAAAATTTATTTTATCAATTTTAAAATCACTTAATTTTAAACAAGCAAGATGAACTTTTGGATAAATGGGGTTTCGTAGATCCTCTAAAATCCAAGGGAATAATCGATCTATTGTATATTCTAACTTTTCAAATAGAAGACGAAACAACAAGGCGAAATATATACATATTTCTTTTGCCTTATCCTTAAACTTTTTGTTCTACCATTGGACACACATACCAAAGATCTGCACTTGTAAAATCAACCTCCAAAACCTTTTTTTTTTTGGAAAAAAGGGGTAACATTTAAAGCAGAAGAAACAAAGTAAGCATAATTGAATTGAATGAGAAGCAAAAGAGAAAGGGGTCTGAAAATGGTGAAAAAATTGTTGTGAAAAATCGTTATCATATTCACTTCTCTGAATCATTTCCCCTTAGATAAGACACACTGCTAATCCACAATAACACCAAACAGTCAACAAGTACGAAGACACACACATCACATCTCTTACAATTTTCGATCCATTCTTTCTCTCTCCCTCCTCAATTTGCACCTAAACTCGACGGTATGGTAGGATTAGGCTGAAAAAAGATAAGTACAACGAAGATGCAAAATCTCGTTCGAATATATAAAATAAAAACTGTTACACCACAGAAATTAGAGAAGAGATATGTTTGTTTGTTTCCCAAGAGTCTGCTTCATATAAAACCTAGTTTTTTAATTTAAAAAAGAATTAAATATTCAAGACATGCATATAAATTCTTAATGGAAACAAAAGGGAAAGATTATATTAACAAAACCCCATCAATGAAACCATCTTTAAGGAGTTCTTCAAATTATCAAAAAAACAAATAAAATTGTTCAGAGACATAAAAATCTCAACTCTTACAAACCCTAGAAAAGTTTTGAGATTTTTGTGAATGTACTGATAGAATAAAATCACACAAAAACAAAAACAAAAACAAAAACAGAAAAAGAAAACAACCCACGAGAAAATCTAAGAAACCCAGATGAGGAATAAAGAAAAGGAACATAAATTTCGTACCTTTTTTAAGGATTGTGGATACAAAACGGCCGATTGGGTCTGAAAATCAAGAAGCTAATTAAGGGTTTTGTTTTTCGTATTGGGATTTTGAATTAGGGCTAAATTGTTCGTGCTAGCCAATAACAGGTAAAACTGCCATATGATCTGATCCTTAACCTCAATATTTACAAAATTCAAAATGAAAATTAGGGGAGATTAAGGTTAGATCATGCTGGCAGCTTGAACTGATATAAGCACACGACAAAAGAATTAGGGCAGAAAGAGATCCAAAGTTTGCATTTTTTTCTTTTTTTTCTTTTTGGTTGATGAAGAAGAAGGATATAGAAGGAATGAAGATGAAGGGATGAGGGAATATATATATAGAGATAGATAGATACCAAAATAAAAAGAAAAAAAATATTGGATAATTTTGTATATTTTTTTTTTTTTAGGGTTTTTATTAATTAATGTTGAGAATTAAATATTTGTGTAAAAAATGAATAATAAAAACAAAAGGAAAAAAAATTAAAAAAAAAAAAGAAAAAAAAAAGAGAGAGAGAGTGAAATTAAGTGGTCCAAAAAAGGTAATGGGAAATTGAATAATGTCACGCCAGGACTATAACCCCTAATGAAGTTTACATATAGGTTAGCAAAAGCCCTTCCTAATTCCTATATACAAATAACCCAAAAGTTAATTAGGCATAACTTTTGGGGTTTTATATAATTATTAAAACATTCCCCCATTTTAACAACATGCCCACTTTTCTTTTTTCTTTTTCTTTTTCCTTTTTTTTTTTCAATAAACAATTCAATAATCTATACTTTTAAGGTTAGTTAGGAATTGTCGTAGCGTTAAATATACTTACTAGTAATTATTGTATATATGATTAGAAAATGGAGAATTGTTTTGTACGACAAAATTACTAAAAATATTTATAAATATTGCAAAATTTCATAGTCTACAGTGATTGAAATTGATAGATGTATATGATAATAGATGGTCAATATTCTATGTGCGATGTTGTAAGATAGAATGGTCAATATTTGTCAAAAGCCTGCGGCGTTGCTGCGCTCCGAACCTGACACGCACGAGGATTTTCGTCAGTGTCATAACTTTGTCCTTGGTGTCACAACACCGTTACGAATTTTATAAATAGTTATATGTCGCTAGGTTTAATCTATCTCCGATTCCAACCGCTTTTAGAAGTCTTCCTTTCTATTTTCTTTTGGGTTGTTTTGTTACTTATCTCTTCCTCATTACTTGACATGTCGAGAATGGGCTAAGGTACTCTATTTCTAGCTTGGGATATACTTGGATTTTTATTCTATTTCATTGCATTTGTGAAAATTTGAACTAAATGATTGTATTGTTTGACCTCAATTTTGTTCCGAATGGATTTTAGTTCATATTTTCGAGCACTTAAGGACATGTGATGTTTGCTTTTAATTCATGTGTAAATTACTTGTAAATTGTGCATGATATAATTTATGAAGCGATAAGTTAAAGTAGCTTGTTAACCAAATTAGGTTGCACTGTTCTAATTTACTTAGAACTAAACCACTCGAATAATTAGCTAGACACATGGAAGTTAATTATTCATCCTAATGTTCCCTAGATCTTAATGCAATTGGTTTGATTCGAACTTGCATGCTTCTCATCTTTTTGAATTAAATTAGTTTGATATTTAGGACGATTTAGTTATCTTTTCTAATTGAATTGATTAAGTGTAGCCAATGAATTCTATTCCGTGATGAGAATCTCATGAGCAAATGCTTTGAATAGAGTGAATCCGGTTAGCCCAAGCTAAGATCTTTTAAATATTGAATTCACTTCAATTTATCTTTCTTGTAATTTTACTTTGTTCGCAATCAAAACCAATCGCAAACCCCTTAATCAGTTACCCTCGATCGGTTGGAAATTGTTTATTAGAGAAATTATCTATGCTCCTTATGTTTGACCCAAACTTACTACTAAAACTAGTTCTTAGTGTGTGATTTAGTTAATTATTTGATTCGAATTTAGCAACAAAATCCGTTGGATCACAGCTCTTTAATTTGTAAGATGGTTTTTATTTAATGAAATTGGTGTGATTTAGTTATATTATTTTAACTATTTTGTACTTATATTTGATTAATAATTTATTTTAATATAATTATTAAAAAAATTATAGGATTTAAACTACGAGTAATTTTCTTTAATTTAACTTAATTGATAAAAGATTAAGAAAAACAATCATTATAAAAGAAAAAGTTGAATCAATAAAAAAAAAATGGTAAAAAGTATTGCTAGGAAGGTGACATGATTTTGGGAAAACTAAACCCTAAAAGGTAGTATGTTAGAATACATTAAAAAGTGAATGTGGATAGATTAATAAATAATTTTGTTTATCAAACAACAAGATTCTCCTATAATTGCTTTTTAACACATTCTAAGTAGAAATTTAGGGAGCGTTTGAGATAGATTATCAGCAACAGTAAATACTATTTTGTACTCTCTAATTAGCTATAGTTAACATTATTTCAAAACTTCTATTTGCTACAATTTTTACTATTTGACATTAATTATTTTTTTTTATAATTTGTTATTGTGTTTACTATTTTCTTTTCAAACTAAAATAGCTTACATCTCAAACATAATTATAATAACATAGGACTATAATAACCAAGTTCTTGCCCCAGCCACCCGCTTAGTGATAAGATTGATGGCTTGATCTCCTTCCGCTTAACAATGTTGAATGAACAAATAAAAAATTATTAAATAAAGGGTAATTGTAATGAATACTATTTTATTGATAATTAATGATTAAGTGTATATCAACATTTTAAAAGAATTGTGTAAATATAGCAAAATCTATCATTATCCCTAATAGACTTTTATTGTTGATAAACTTGTATCGGTGATTATAGTCTATCACTAATCAGACTCTAAGAGTTGGATCAAATTGGTATATCAGATAATTTTTTATATATAACAATTATTATTATTTTGGTAAACCCAAGAAAATTTAGGGGAAATCTTTGTGATGAATCTAGGTATGAAGATTATATTATATTTTTAGATTAGAAGATTAGATTCATGTTTGTGAATAGGGAATTTGAGTAATGAATAAAAAAGAAATTAAAAATTAATGTGTGCATATATATATATATATATATATATTGTTAATTTAAGGAAAATGGGAAATTAAAAAAGGTTTTTGTTTACATAAAGTTTTGGTATTTTGTTTTGGCAATGCCAATGGCCTTTCTGACTACTGCCAGCTGCATTAATACAACTTATTGGGGACTCTGATATAGACAATATCTTAGAAAATGACTTTAAATTTTGGTTGTTCTTCTTATACTAAATTCTAATTAATTATTAATCTATTCTTTTTAACTTTTAATTTCTTTAATTAGTTCTTCTAATCATTTTTATTCAATTGCCCCCCCCCCCCACCTACTTACATTGCTAATAATTCTCTTAATTAATTTACCTTCCTCTACCTATTCTTCTTCACTTTTTTTTTTTTTAACTAATTGTGGACTACCGATCGATAATTAGTGTGATCTTGACCGTTGAGTTTTGTGATATCACATACTATCCTTTGTTAATTAGTTGATTGCCTTGCCTCTCTGGCATAGGGATCTCACAAACGTCCAAATTAAGATTCCTTTTTCTAAAGAATATATATTACATTGCAACATATGAGTGTGCGGATTTGGAACGTAGCACTTTAGAAGAGATAGCTATGCTCAAGTTGACAACTAAAGTATCAAAAGATGAACGAAATTTGCAAATTCGTCAACCTAAACAATAGTTTTTACAGTAATGATACAATGCTACATCAAACCAACAAGGATCTGTAGCTAAGTTTTATAAAAATAAATAAATAAAAAGAATTGGGTTTAGGGTTTACATAAATGGTGATAGTTATTAATGATATAGGTATGAAGAAGGGGGGGTAGTGATTTGAGCAGGGGTTGTTCCAAAGACCCCATTTTAGAAGAGGGAGACCATTAAGGAAGTTCTTCCTACAAAAAGCAAAACAAATTTGGTTGGGACCAAAAATTCCACAGGTGGTCCTATATTATTTACCCATCTTCAATTTTAATTCATTATTTAATTAATTCAACCAATATTATATATACATATATATATATATATGTATATATATATTTTAAGGGTGAAGGGTATCTCTTCCATTAATGCTCTTCTTTTGAACCAATAAGGGTAATTAGGAAACTCTTTTAAAACAACTCCTTTTTTTTTTTTATTTATTTTATTTTATTTTAAGGATATAGAGAAAATATATAGAAAAAGATAGCATCTTTATAGTTAAAAATGGGTTTTTTATTATTATTATTTATTTTGGCCTAAGAACCCTAAAAGGGGTATTTTTTACTATTTAAAACTTTTTGGGTCCATTAAAACCAAGAATAACTGTTTTGGGGACTCCAAGTGGGGGGGTTCAGAGTGGTCCATATAATAATAATAATAATAATAATAATAGTTATTTATTTATTATTAATATTATTCATTCTGCTGCCATATTGGCTTTATATATATATATGTGTGTGTGTGTGTGTGTGTATTTTGGGGTGAAATGAAAACTGCACTTTATGAAGTGTGATTTAGCAATGAAGTTGGAGTTTTAGGGAAAGGAAAAGTAGTGGTGGAAATTTTGGTTGAGTGAGTTCAAAGAGAGTGTGAAAATGGGAATCATGAAGTTGATTGGAGACTGCTATCATATCAATATGCTCATATTCTTTCTTTTTTTTTTTTTTCTTTTTTCACACGTACTCCAACCAACCAAACAACGTTTGAATCGAGAGAATTGGGATCACAAAATAAGGGTGAAAATGAGTGAGGGATGATAAACATGCTCTTGTTTGATACAACGTTTTGGAATAATAATGGTCAACAAATCTTAGTCTTTGAAGGGGCCTTAGTTGACAATCCCCAACTCTCTATCATAAGCCAAATTTGAATAATTTGTCTTTCCTAAGGGATTCTTCTCCAAGCATAGATAGGAGGGATTACTCCCAAATCTACTGAAGCACTTTAGAGAGAAGGCTAAGGATAATTTAGGATTCACCAACTTTTATTAGCCAACGTTACCATAGTCTCGTTTAAAATATGGAGATGTTGAAATCTAAAGCCATAGTAGCACTTTCTAAAGTATACATACACTAAACTACGCCAAATGAATTTTGTTGTTAATTATTTTCGAAACAACCCCACCAAGGTATGGTAAATGCATGAAGTTGGGTAATCT
The DNA here is from genome assembly GCA_037974625.1 of Cucumis cinereus. NCBI lineage: Eukaryota > Viridiplantae > Streptophyta > Magnoliopsida > Cucurbitales > Cucurbitaceae > Cucumis > Cucumis cinereus. The sequence goes on along the minus strand of JBBPDJ010000019.1, from coordinate 3,281,024 downwards.
CGTTGCATTAATATTTCGAGAATTGAAAACAACTCATAGTGTAAGTGGGGATAAACTTTGGTCCCCGCCTTAATTAACACTTCTTTGCTTCCTACTGAGAAGAACTTTTCCTTTCCACCTCTACCGAATCTTCCACTTTCTCTTAAAGGGATCGAAAAACCTACAACTTAAAAGATCCGCAAAGGAAAGGTCCAAAAATTGTAACAGTGAGGAGGTAGTGAATGCCAAAGTCCTACTGAATTTTATGAACTAATAACCCCAAAGACTAACATTTAAATTACAGAGATAGGAAGGATAGGTAAAAGTATATATCGTCCAGTTTAAAAGAGTTGATAGTTACTATCTATATATTCTTCAAAGGTGCATTTTTCTTTTTGGTGACTCAATCGTCATTTAAGAACTCCAAACTCCAAGGTTATGCATGTTGTGTTTGACACGCAATCCATATGTTGAGTACTTTCTTGAAAAAAAAAAATTCAGAAAACATATAAGTGAGGAATGAAGCGTGCAAAAAGAATAATTAAAGCATGTGCTTGGCTAGAAACATTACATTTAAATTGATTATTAAGAAATATTAATTGATCTCTAATATTGATATCAAACATTTTATGACTAAATATCAACGATGTGAATACAAACTTTTATCCTTGGTAGGATTGAGAACATTTTCTTTAGCAGTCAATTAAAATCAATATGTGTGTTTACCAACATGACTCAAATGACATAAAACACGCTCCTGATTAAAAGAAAAAAAATTTAATTCTACTTACTCAAAATTGTTCTACTAAAAAATTACAGTAAACTTAAACTGAAATGATAGCTCCATCGTGATATATTAAAATTCGTAAAATGTCACGCTATAAAAAAAGTACATCTCCCAACGACTAAATTCATCGAAAAATGTCTGAAAAAGCGTCGGGAAATAAACTCTCCACGAACAACACGTCGTTGGCAAAATGGTCGGGAGAACAACTCTTGATGCGCAAGAGGAGGCCGTCGAGAGTTGTCACAAACTCCCGACAACAATCATATGTCGTTAGGAGATTGGACACCATCAGGAGTTCTTGACAACTGCCAATGACGTTCTCTTGAACGTTTGGAGTTCGGTTCATCACAATTTTGTCGCAAATTGTCCCGACGACTTTAGCCTTCAGGAGATAGGGACAACTTCCGAGGCATAGGCCATTCTTCGGGAGTGCTTTTACGACACAAGTTTAATAATGTATCTCCCGACGACATCATCAGCAGAAGTTTCTTCAACTTTTTTTTATTTTTTTATTTCTTTTAATAGCCACCTGAATAAACTAAAATTCAAAATAATATTAATCAAATCATACAATATATAATAAATAACGAAATTGTAACATAAAGTCGATGTACAAAATTATAGTATTTTTTGTAATGAAATTTATAAAAAAAAGTTTACATAATGGTCAACAAAGTGCTTTTGAATAAATAAATACATAAGAAAAGATGCTATCTCCAAAAGCCATCTCCAAACGTCATCTTCAAACAACAGTTTACCTACAATCACATCAAATAAAGCACATTGTTACAAAATTCAAGACATCTAACATTCGAACTAAAAAAGCAAAATCCTCATTCAACTTTCCAAAACAAGGTAACCAAAGATACAACAAGTTAAGCAAAACTCACCACTAAACAAGTTAAGCAAACACCCACCCCTCAACACAACAAGTTAAGTAAAAACTTCAACATAATACTTAAGACTAAAAAACGAGTAGAAAAGTACTATGTTCAAACCTACTAATTGTTCACAACTCAATCCCTCAACACAACAAGATAAGCAAAATCATTCACCCCTAAACAACAAGTTAAACAAAAAGCCGCCCCTCAACGCAACAAGTTAAGCAAAATCATTCGCCCGGGTTAACCAAACACCCACCCTCAACCCACCAAGTTAAGCAAAAACTTCTTATCTTTCAAGATAAGAAGTTTGATTGTATAAATATGAAAGTCTAGATGTTCTTTCATGAAAAATGACAAAAAGAAAATGAATATAAATTAAAATACAAGAATAGATATCTAGATTTCAATCAAGAAGATTCTTAAGGAAATAAACCGAGTCCAATGAGAACAATTCACTATATGTATATATATATATATATATGAGAAAACACTGTGATACAAAATTTGATATAAAGGTTTATTACTATGCTTATTATTTTGGATAATGTTGTAGGTGGCCTCTTAAATCGGGGTGAAATAGTCTAAGAAAAGAAAACGAAGAATAAAGAAACGAGCCAAAGAGAGAGGTGGGCCTAATTGGCCCCAACTATACCCAAGGCCGATTCTATGATGTGAGCTCAAAGACCCAACATAAGTTGGATCTTAAAGGGATGAAACCCTAACGTGTCTGGCACAAACGGTTGGGTTGGTCGGTCTCAACCCAAGGACGACTCCAATCAGTATCAAATACTCTCTTCTCCTTCAAATCTTTTGACTTAAGCATCAAAGTGGGTGTGGCTTACACCATGTCCAAGTTTCTCTTTTAAAATACAAATCTACTGTAAAAGATCAGATACGTCTTGTTTGGTCAAAATTTAACATCAACGAATAATATTGAAAACTTAATAGTTAAATGAAATAATAATGAAAGTGGCTAAAGTGTGAAAAACTTAGTTTTGTCATCGAAATCTTATAGATGTTAGATAACAATTATAAGCTTAGCTCATTTTACGCCATTTCTTCATGATTGGTGAATGTGTATTTAACAAATTGTTCAAGCAAATGGTTTAAAAAATGAGAAAAATAAAATCTCAAAGTCAATAGTGCAATTAAAACATTACAAATCAGTGACTAATTGAAGACTGATCTGTTGATCGTTTTATATTTTCTTTAGATCAAATGTGCAACAAAAATGATGTTGTCTTCGTTTATTAAATAAAGTTATAGATTTGAATCATCTCTTCCTTCCTACACTTTAGACACATTCTCCCAAGTAAAAAAGTCCCATGGTCACTATCTAAATTGCATACTATTTATTTGACTATTAAGTAACAATGACACATTTCCACCAATTAACAATAGGCACATATATTAATCTAAGACTTTAGATTACAGTGGTTAGCCACAAATTATGACCATAGGGTGGAAGAATAGACTTTACAACTTAAAGATAACATGGATCTAATATCTTTATCAGTTTTAGCCTTTACATTCACACCCCCACAACTTACTTTCATGGAATATTCCTTGTAACTAAACAAGAAAACTCAGCACTAAGAATAAACAAATGTTGAAAAAGGGCTATCATTGAGATTGTTGAGTGAAGATACATACAATAAAAATAAAAAACAAAACTTTCAAAACTCCACCCCCCCCCCCCCCCCCCCCCCCCCCCCGTGTCCACAGGAAATTAAAGTATCTGCTAAGTATAAGCTCTCTGTGGTTACTTTACCATGGAAGGAAAGCCCCAAAAACTGATCCAAATCCCCAGAGTAAAACTGGGTAGCCAAGGATTAGAGGTAAGCTTGATCACTTTCTAAGAAATAGGAAAAACTTGGGAGGATGAAAAGGGAAAAAAATTTCATGGTTTGATGTGATAGTGAAAAAAACTTAAACTTTGCAGGTATCAAGGTTGGGTTTTGGGTGTGCAGGACTTTCAGGATCTCTCAACAGTCCCCTTTCTCATGAAGAGGGATGTAAAATAATCAAACACGCTTTCATCAGAGGCATAACTTTTTTTGATTCTTCTGATCTTTATGGAGCCGACCATGACAATGAAATCATGATTGGAAAGGTGGGTGTACTATTTTGAATTATTAATTAACAACATAGACTATGAAAAGTTATGGAGTTCAAGTTTGATACCTTACTAATTGACTCAAAGTTGTTGTTTGAACTTGCAGGCCTTGAAACAGCTTCCTCGAGAGAAGATTCAGTTAGCTACAAAGTTTGGGATTATACCATTAGGAGGATTTGAATTTGCAGTTAATGGGACACCTGAATATGTAAGGAAGTGCTGTGAAGCAAGTCTCGAGCGCCTTCAAGTTGATTATATCGACCTCTACTATCAGCATCGTATCGACATATCTGTGCCAGTCGAAGAAACTGTAAGTCATCTTTCAGAAAGGAAGTCAAAAGGTATCATAAAGTAAAAAATGTTGACATACTTTTAGGAAACGAAGTGAATTACTCCCCTATTTCCTTCTTCGTTTTGCTCCTGCCACCCGTCTTTCGTTCTTTGTTGATGACTGTATCGAGTTTACTTTTTGAACCTTTGGTGGGTTGATGTGAAGATGGGAGAGCTAAAGAAGCTGGTGGAAGAGGGAAAGATAAAGTACATCGGGTTGTCTGAAGCAAGTGCTAACACAATTAGGAGAGCTCATGCAGTTTATCCAATCACTGTCATTCAAATGGAGTATTCGTTGTGGAGTCGTGACATCGAAGATGACATAATTCCACTTTGTAGGTAAGAGGACTAAGAAAGAAACCAGATAATAGATCTTTACTCATTCATAGTAGGTCCCTAATAACAAATCTTGAAAGACGCAAAGTGTTCAAAACCAAACTTCTAACTCAACCTACGAAGTGATATCTTGAGTGAAGACCTGGTGTTTTGTAGGGAGCTGGGAATTGGGATAGTGGCTTACAGCCCTCTAGGTCGAGGGTTCTTTGGGGGAAAGGCAACTGCAGAGAGCTTGCCAAGTGAGAGCTCATTGGTACGTTTATAAAAGAAGAGTCCTGTTCAAGTTCTGGCATGAAGTCTCTGTTTTTGTGTTGCATAACAAACTGATGGGATGTGTTTGACAGGCTTATCATCCAAGGTTCAGCAAGAAGAGTTTAGAACAGAATGAAGCTATTTACAGAAGGCTTGCAAGTCTAGCTGTGAAGCATGGTTATACCACAGTTCAGTTGGCTTTAGCTTGGCTGCTCCATCAGGGTATTGATATTGTTCCCATCCCAGGTGTGTGTTTATGTCTTTCCTCCTGATCTTGTCCAAAATAACAACAATAAAGATCTGTTGCCTTTGTAAGCAAGAAAGTAACATATTTTGATGAAAGAAAAAAATGGTATAATGATCATGGTAGCAGAAAAAGTACTATATATAAAAGGCTATGATCCATCAGCTACCAACATAAATATCCAAACATGGTTGGGACAGAGAATCTAGTCATGCATTTATATGGGTATATTTGATGGGAGACAGCATTCATATACAGAAACTTTCGTCTTAAAATCTTGAATGGTAATATATCAGACTAGAGAAAGACTATAATTAACATAATCCATTTGAGATTTTGAGTGAGGTTGTTAACAGAGTCAGACTGATACAATGAGATTTCTTCTCCATAATCTGTATTGAGGCTCATGAATCAAATTGACCTCCAAATAGGTGAGGATATTGAATTTACTCCAACCAATAGGGGCCTCTGGTATTTTGGTTCTGTTAATGAAGCATTCCAACTCTTTGCTTTTAATTTCTCGACTACGCAACAGGTACAACCAAACTTGGGAACCTCGATAGCAACATTGAGTCATTGGATGTGAAGCTAACAGAGGAAGATTTCAAAGAAATTGGTGATGCTGTGCCAGTCAATGAAGTTAGAGGCCAGCGAGAATATGATGTTTTTACCAAATATATGTGGAAGTTTGCAGACACCCCACTAAGGACTTGAAAGCCAGTGTTAGACTTCTCACCATCTTGATCCATGAAATACCGGAAAGGTCCATTTTTGTTTGAAAAGATGATGGTTAGTTGCTACTGATGTCCAAGTGGTACCTCAGTTGAGAATCCACGAGAGCATATTGCAACACATTTAGTTATTTGTCATATTTTCTTCCAAAGCTATAAATAGTCACTTCAAAATATGTAATATGGAGTTTTTCGAACATATTAAATAGAATTTTTGTTTTTTTGGAGAGTGCTCTCACAGCTTTAGAGATGAATTACCTTGTTTTGGCCATGGCCTAAGGCTAACACCAACCAGCGGCATCATGAATGGTCCATTGTCCATTTAGAAATGATTGTTATTCGAGATTAATATAGACCACTAGTGTCCCAGTTGTCCCTCATTCAAAGGGGAAAATGCAACTTACAGATGGACATAATGCAACCAAAGTTCTACAACTAAATGACTATTTAAAGACGGGTTTAATTATCTCTATTTGTAGAAAACATAAGTAGCCTTGTCCCAAGTATTAATTAAATGAAATATTAACAACACAAATATTTAAGAGTTAACCATCGTAAATTAACCTTATAGGTTGGAATGGAGTGGTTGGGATTTGGACATAAATTTTGTAATAAGGACTGGAGAAAAGACTTATAAACCTTTAAAATAAGGTCCTGCGTCTTGTCAATTGTTGGTATTTTGTATTTACCCACAACCACAAAATACTATAATGAAAGATTCCTTGTAATTAAAGCAAAAAATAAATAAATAAATAAATAAAATCAGCCCTGAGAATAAAGAAAGAAATTGTTGGTCAAAGCCAATCAACGGGGAAAAGCAAAAGGTTCATCATTCAGTCTAAACTTTAAGAACAGAGAAACCAACAGCCTCGAAATTCCTCTTTTCTTTTTCAGAGGCAATTGCAACATCTGCAATCTAAGTTTTATGATCATAGTAAAATGGAGGAAAAGCCTCAAAAGCTTATCCAAATCCCGAGAGTGAAGCTAGGTAGCCAAGGACTGGAGGTAAGCTTAATCACATCTGAGAAACAGGAAATAGAAAAAACAAACATTAAAACTTTGGAGAATCCCACATTTTTTGTTTGATTGGGATTTTTTAAGCAAAGTTCGATCTTGATTGGATGTGAATATGATTCTTTGTGAAATTGTTCTGTCTAATGGGCTGTATTGGGGCAAAACAAGTCATCCCTTTAAGCTTTTCACTCTTTCCTATTCAGTTCCAAATTGTAAATCTCTTTTGTAATCATCTATAGGTGCTTGGAGTCTCCCCTTATTTTATTTATACATTGAAATGTTTCTTCCCTAAACAAAGGAATTGGTTGCAGGTTTCAAGGTTGGGTTTCGGGTGTGCAGGACTCTCGGGACTTTACAATGCTCCCCTCACTCATGAAGATGGATGTCGTATGATTAAACAAGTTTTCACTCGAGGAATAACCTTTTTCGATACTTCTGATCTTTATGGAGCCGATCATGACAACGAAATCATGGTTGGAAAGGTGTGTTTTCTATAACACAAACTTAGAAAGGTTGTAGAGTTTGAAACCTGACAGATTAGCTGAATATGGTCCATATGCCAGGCTTTGAAACAGCTTCCTCGAGAGAAGATACAGTTAGCTACAAAATTTGGCATTGCGCAATTAGGAAGCTTTCAATTTGCAGCAAATGGGACACCTGAATATGTAAGGAAGTGCTGTGAAGCGAGTCTTCAGCGGCTTCAAGTTGATCACATTGATCTCTATTATCAGCATCGCATCGACCTATCTGTGCCAATTGAGGAAACTGTAAGCCATTTCTTCCATTGACGACTATATTGAGCTTTCTTTTCCCCACTGTTTAAAATTAACAATCACCTTCTCAAATTTTGATAAATATCTGTGAAGATGGGAGAGCTGAAGAAGCTGGTGGAGTTGGGGAAGATAAAGTACATCGGTCTATCTGAAGCGAGTGCAGACATTATCCGTAGAGCCCATGCAGTTCATCCAATCACTGCCTTACAAATGGAGTATTCCCTGTGGACCCGTGAAACTGAAGATGAGATAATCCCACTTTGCAGGTGAGAAAAGGAAACTAGATAATACAAAGTTATATCTTGACAGACTTATTGGATGAAGAGATGGTTTTTTGTAGAGAGCTTGGAATTGGGATAGTGGCTTACAGCCCTTTGGGTCGAGGTTTCTTTGGTGGAAAGGCGGTTACAGAGAGCTTGCCCAGTGAGAGCTTGCTGGTAAGTTTGTAAGAGGAAAATTCAGAGCAAGTAAATCTTCTTATCATATAACTCGTAGATATATTGTGTTGACAGGTTAAACATCCAAGGTTCAGCAAGGAGAGCTTAGAAGTTAATGAACCTATCTACAAACGGCTTGTTGACCTGGCTGCCAAGCATCGCTGCACGACTGCGCAGCTGGCTTTAGCATGGCTACTCCATCAGGGAATTGATATAGTTCCCATCCCAGGTAAGCTAAATATTTTCTTCTTCCTGTCCCGAATGGAGTTCTAAGAATGTTAATGGTTGAAGAATGCCAATAATAGATACCAAAGAGACAGAAACTTTCATCATAACATCTTGAGTGATAACATTTCAAAATGAAAATAAGATTAAAGCTAATCTAATGGTGCCTAGTAGGCATAGAATATCAAAATAGGAGATCTAGAAATAAATCTCTGCAATGTCATTGTCTCTCCATGTCACACTTACATTCTTTATATCTCTAGCAAGTAAAATTAATATATAATATAAGATGTTGAGAAAAGATTGAATTGTGTACGATACTTTGGTTCTGTAAATAAAGGGTATAGTTTGTTCAGTTGACAGTTCAAACTCACTGTTTTGCTTCCCATCTGCAACAGGGACAACCAAAGTTGGAAACCTTGACAGCAACATTGGATCACTAAGCGTGAAGCTAGGAGAGAGAGATTTGAGAGAAATTAGTGATGCTGTGCCAATTGATGAAGTTAGCGGTGAGAGAGAATATGATGCTTTCTCCAGATATATGTGGAACTATGCAGATTCCTCATCAAAGAGCTGAAAGCTACGTCAGACCTCTCATCTTGGAACTTGTTAGTTGTTACAACTTCAGACATGAGTAACCATTTCATTTTCCTGGCTCTGTCATAAGACAGAGCTTACATATTCTGAAATTCTCTCTTCATATTGTTCGCTATACAAATATGTTTTCATTCAAAAACCACCATAAAATCATTTAAGTAATCTTATTTTTAAACCTTATTCAAAATCTACAATATTCAATTTCTTTAAAAGAAAAAAAAAAATCTCTAAATTCATTCTTTTTCCACCACACAAGTCATACAAAATGAAGACTGTGAGGCAGATAAAAGACTCGTATAGATTTTCTTTTTTCTTTTTTTTTTCTTTTTTTTTTTGGCTTAGATGGTTTTATATGTTAGAAACCACAATTTTATGGGTTTGTTCATAATATTTCTATGGGCTCCCATGAACTGCGGTAAGAATGAAAAACTAGTAACCAACTAAGGCTCTATTTGATAATCATTTGGTTTTTAATCTTTTTAAAAATTATGCTTATAAACATTACATCATCCTATTATTATTAATTTTCTTTTTTTTGTTATCTACTTTTTAGGAGTTTTAGAAAACAAAACCAAGATTTGAAAACTAAACAAAAAGATAGTTTTTAAAAAACTTGTTTAGGGTTGAACAAATAGGCCCTACTGCCATAAAATTTTGCGGCTGACAGAATTACACCTGAAAATGGAATCAAACTCAGATTTAATCGAGTTCGTAGCATTCAAAGGGGGTAATACTCTATATAAGTGAAGTTTGTAAGGCATGCATATTGGATTCGAAATCACTATATAAAGTAATATTTGGCAATACAAGTGAACCAAATAGATTAAATTTTCTTTTTCTTTTTTTGATATTTGCAAGTGTCCCGCGGAAAATTAATTCTTAAGTAGGTGTCCACCATGGATTGAACTCATGATCTCTTAGTTAGTTATTAAGACTATGTCTCTTTTTTTACCACTAGATCAACCCAAAACAATTGCACCAATAAGATTAATTAATAGGACAGTGAGATAATTTATCAGAAGCCTGGCGAGAATGTATAGAAAGAGCATACAATTAACATGAATGTTACAAATTCAGAAGATGCTTACAAGAGAGTTGGCTTGTAGGTATAAATTTTCCTATCGTTCCAGTGATAAACGAGCCTCTGATCTCCTCGAGGCACGAAACTTTCTTGTCAGCATGAAAACCAAAAAGCTAATAATCTCTGAAGGAAACAACACCATAGCTGGCCCTCAATACTTTAGAGAAGAATATAATTGACATGTTACAAAAAAACAGTAATCTTAAAGAAATGATTGAATTATTAATCTGACACGTGAACTCAATAATTCCTGAAGCATTATGGAACAGGCTATCGTCAAACAGAGGTAGTATGGGTTGGTAGTATTAATGAACACAAATATGAGATTCTGTAGAACAATAAAAATAAATGTGATTTAAGCATAACAAAAGATAAAGATAATCATTCAAATTCTGCAAAGAGAAAGATTTCCATCTTAAAAACATAAAATCGAATGGGGCCAGAATTTACCTAAGTGGTTTCAAATTACAATTTATTTGAGGATATCAATTCATAAATATAAAGTTTCAGGCATTTACTTAAACCAGGTTTCAACAGCAGTTGCCATATTTATACAGTATTTAATCTACGCCATACCCAGCAATACAAAACCTGAGCTAAACCCCATAGCTTTGTATTAAATGGCATAGTACAGAAGAGTACACAAATCTTTAATGAGCCTTGAGTGCCACTCCAGCTTTCCCAGTGAAGGACTTGAGGTACTCTTTCCTTGCTGGGTGCTGCTCTTGCGGTCGGTTAAAAGGGGTCCAAATTGGCTCTCCCTTGAATAGCCTCATTAACTGTAAATAATCCAATGAATTGATAACTAATATCTTGAAATGAGAATCTTTGAAGTTAATGGTATTTAATCCTACCTTGGTATAATTATTGGTGTCCAGAGTAAAACGATGGTAGATACCAGCCGGCAAGATGATAAGATCGCCGGGCTTAATCCAGATTCGAATCCAACGGTCGTTCTTGTCCCGTACATCAAAGTAGCCACTTCCATCCAAACAGTAACGAATTTCCTCATCGGCATGAATGTGTTCTGTGTAGAAATCTTTCAATTTCCCTTCGTAATTGGCAAGTTTCTCTGGACATATATCAAGTAAATCCTACCAAATCTCAACCAAAATAAAATTTATCAAAAGAAGAAGTTAACCAAAAAATACTAATGCAAAACGCCGATGGAGTACTGAATATTCACAGACCACGTAGTTATATCCTCTATCGTCTCTGATTTTCTTCAATTCCACATCGTTTTCATATATCTCAGGGTTCAATTTCCAATACAAAACGCCTAATTCTGCAGATAATTCATTCGATTCAATTCAATTATAAGGCTAAAATCTCTTCACATGTTACGATGAAGAGGATGGGAGTGCACCTGCCAATTGGTTCATGGAGACGAATTCTTTAGGGTTTCGGTGATGAGGAAGCCTCTGGTCTTCATTGCTATCGTCCATAAACCAAGCCTGCACAAAGATTAGTTTCATCCATCAATCTTTTGACTCAATGTCGATGTCTATAAGAAGCAGTTCGGTTCGGTGGACTCTTACCTCAATCGCCATCGTTGAACCTGCTCTGTGAACTCGTTCACTGAGTTGAATCTTCGAGAATATGCTCCTATTAACAATGGAGCTTCAAATTTAAAGGCAATGGTCGGCGGAAGGAACAGGAACTCTCTCATCGGTGGAGTGTTGAAACTATGAAGATTTTTATTATTATTATTTTTTACTTAATTTGTTTAATTAATGTCAATGGAGCTGCCACGTGTATGGAGATTCTTTTCAATCTCGTGGTAGCGTGGATGAGTGATGACATGAAATTTTAAAATTTTTACGACCATGTACAATATTGTGGATTTCGATTTTATGACTAAGAATGTAAATTATTTATTCTATTTTTCTAAACTTTTAAAAATGGATCATTTTGATTTCTTGAAAACAAAATTTTTTAAAAAAAATGAAAGGAATAGTCACTTTTTAAGAGTACATGGATCGAAATTAATCAAAATTAAAAGTACGATTATCAAATGAACAATTTTAAATATTAAAATAAAAATGAATTGAGGTTGAATGTACGAGAACCAAAATAAATAAACCAAAATCAAAAGTACAGAGATCAAAGTAGAGTTGAATTAATAATTATCATAGGAGAGAGTAATTGTGAAATGTAAATCAACACGAATAACGATCTAATAAACCTCTTCAATTGCTGGTACACTCAAACGGTGAGTGAATTTTTTTTTACCTACCCAACTTAATTACATATCGATTGTCAAATGTAGCTTAAATATCTTTCAAAATTATTGTCCTTAAATAAAAGATGGATATCTTTACAAGTGAGCTAGTCAAAGTCAACCACATATTTTGATGTTAAGAAAGTTCCCGAAACACAAGTTGCGGGAAATAAAATGTTTTTGAAACATTTGTAATTCATAAATTTCATAGTATTCTTTAGTTTGTTTAATTGTGATCTATTACAAAAAGATTGTGATTATTTTTTTTATATTTATACAAATTTTTAAAAAGTTTTGTTATAGAAAATAATTTTCTTAAATTTAAACCATTATTTTTTTTGTCGAAATTAGTTAAATAATAATTTTCATTAAAGAAAAAAACACAGTATGCTAATAATTTTCATAAATTAATGTAACAATAATAATAAATAGTATTTTCTTATAAAAGAATTAATAATAAACTAGGATTAAATTTGTGATTTACACATTCTCAAAAAAAATTATAAAAAGTACAAAGTATAAAAACTAAATGTATATGTTATTCTAAATTTAAATGTTTTAATATTCAACTTTATAATTAGTTGTGTGACAACTAATTATGACTATTTTATTATATAATTTCAATTAACTATTTTCAATATTCTTATTTACTCTGTTTTTATATTAATATTTAACATGCAGATGCTTTGTTCGTTGGATTACAAGATTTTTAATTATAAAACGTTGTCCTAAATCCTGCCTTTCATTTACATCTCAATTTAAGTTTTTTCATCTCTTCCCATCTCAAAAGGTTCCCTCTACTTTCTCGATATCTTCTTTTCCTTCTGAGAAAAAAAAGGCTTTCAAAATTGTTACAATCTAAGTTGCTACACTACCAAAGCAAGATACGAAATCACGTAGTTAACCGATGCTCGACCGTGACCAAACTGTATCAAAACCAACTACGGAGAGTTTGAAGCTTGTGAAAACTGAATACAAGCATTGTTTTTTGTGGGGTTGGATGCTAAGCACTTGCAAATGTGAATCTAGTATACACAGAAAGAGAGAGGGTCTTGGGACAGAAAAGATAGCATACATTTTTTTATACATGAAGCATGAGAACATCATCATCTCAACCCAATAAAGCCTTGACAGCAGAAACATGAACAAGTTCCTAATCATCTTAGCATCGGTTTCAACCGTGTCCGAGTTACAAAATTGATCAGCTTGAGTGAGATACTCATACCGTTTGGATATAGACACCACTCCCACGCAAGATCTCCAAAATATGACTGGTTCGTGAAGGCCTACATTACGCTCCTTAACGCAGCCAAATCATGCAACGGATAACCATTATCGAATTTGCATCTCTTCTTTCTCTCAAGTTGTCAATCACAAGGATGATTTTTGAAGTAGCGTACCATCAACGTAGTTCAACTCAGCACTCCTGGATATCTGCAGAACACTCCCAAACTGAGATATCAAACAGCTTTGTACTACATATATAACAAACAGGTTTGACTTTTAGAACTCAGGGACACAATTGTAACCTGTTTAAGAAAAGTCATTTAACTATTGGGTTGTTATTTTAACAGTTTTTATATCCAGATCCTATAATCTTCTTTTCAAAAAAAAAAAAAAATTACATCAGCTATGTGAGACACTTAAAACTGATATCATGGTTCCCACCAATGTATTGCTTCAGAAATTAATATAGTAAAGGGTGAGAATAGGTCAAAACAAAGAAAACTGCGTACATCTATAAAAGTTTTCAAATGACTACAAATGCTGATAAATTTCTAGGTCATCTTAGTTAAGAAAGTGATTTTTAATTGCCAGTTTTAATGAGTAATGAAAATGCATATAAAGGTAAGAAAAAGTCAACTGCTAATATAAAAGCTCTATAGGTATCTACCTTTGACATTAAGGTCGACAGAAAAACATGCAAGTTTTGGCTGATTGTCAGCTGTTCCAACGAAGGCTTTTGCTACTCCAGTTGGGGATAAAGAGCTTGTCACAATCTGACCTAAATTCTTATTGGATATGTGCGTCCTCATTTGATGGTTCATATATCCCTCCAGGCTAGGAGAAGACAATCCTGTATTTTTCTTGTTCTTTAACCTTCCCCTTACAGAAATATAACCACAAAGATGGGAGGGAAATGAATGAAATGAGATTGGAGACCACAAAGCTTATGTACCATGCAAGATGTCATCATTATAGACTTATAACAGAAAAACAAACTTAGTCAAAGGTACCTGTCTTTTCGCTTTTCAAGATATCTCTGTAATGAAACTTTCCGACTCGCCTGACCCTCAACATCTAATATGAAAATCCACAATTTTTGTGAAAAACTATTGATTAGATCAGCTGTTTCTATGGGTAGCTGTTAGTTATTTGCATGGACAAAGGGGAAAGAAACGTCATGGAGACTGGTCAACTAAATGGCAACTTGCGGATGGGAGATAACAATTTAGAATGGGAAACAGTAGCAGCAAAAACGGAAACTTTTACAGCAGGGAGTCATAAGCTCTAACTTACCATTGACAAGACTTATTACATTATAAATTCATTATAATGAAACCCTCAAGATCAGATACCAGCGTTTGAAATTGAATTATCATGGAAAATGGACAGCTGAATTGTGAACATAAAGGTTGTAGCTGAACTTTTACCAAATTATCACCAACAAATGTCGGTCAACGTACAGAATTCTTTACAACTCTTTCTAACAAACATGAGAAATGCGGAGTTTTTATTTTCACAATGCAATTAACAAAATTGCAAGCAAACAGAATGTTCACCAGTGGTTTTTATTTTCACAATGCAATTAACAAAACTGCAAGCAAACAGAATGGTTACCAGAATCCCGCATACTGGTTCCCTTTGCATGCTGCTGCTGCTGAGGGTGCTCACCCATCTTCTCTGTCAAGTCGGAATACAATCTGTCACTTAAATAGCAATCACCAATTTTGGCTTGCCAGAGTGTGTGCTACTTTTTCAGAACTTTAGGAAGAAAGGAATAACAAATTGCTTAGAAGGAGAAAAAAGGGACCTAAGAGACGTTTGGTTCCTTGTTAGATTTCACGTTTGACTTCGTTCTCGAAGACCTTTGTAACTATTCTATAGTTTTTTTTATTTTATAGTTGGAGCCCCTTCTTTTAATTGGATTCCTTTTTTGTGGCCTTTGGTTATTAGTATGCCGTAAATAATCTAACATTACTCTAATACTTATTACCTTTGGGACGGTAATTGGTATCTTCTCCACTGGGGTATGTATAGATTGGCAATAGTGAACAACACTACTAAACTTCATTTTTATAGGAGATATGAGTACAAAATCAAAAGACTTCTAAACTCTAAGATGCAGTTTAACATGGAAAAAAATGTGTAGATAAATGGAGAAAGTGAAAACAGCACAATCAAGAGATCCAAGACCTATCTATCTATCACCAACAAATGTAGATTTCAGAACTTATAGCTGCTAAATTACCCACCAGAAGTATGGTCCAATAAAAGGTGCCAAGTGGAATTGAGGCTACGAATAAATTTTCAAAGCACAAAAAATCATTTAGCAACAAAACTGCTAGAGCCCACGTACTAACCTGTGTGCACATTTCGATAGATGGTAGCACTAGGAGGAAAAAAGTCATCTCTGTCATTGGAAGTCTGCAAAAGACATGGTGGAGACTGACATGCAGCAGTTCCACTCAAGGGATGATTCTGAGGGAAATGAATTGGACTAGATGCAAGATGCATGATTGCCCATGCCTGCAAATCCAGAGATGAATACAACATGTTGAAAGGGAGAGGAAAAAATAACATGTCCATGATAAATATTCTTCAGAAATCCAAAAAAAGAGATAATGTATACCTTATCTGGTGGAACTCCATCATACACATTCACCTTGCCACAATAGAAAATTGTCATTTGCCCATCCACTCCATTTGTATCGTATTGATCTCTGTCAACCATTAAAACATTTGTTCCCATCTCTTTTCAGTTGGTATAAATTTGATTAAAGAAAAATAATGGAAATCGTTTTAAAAGATTAAAAATTCTCTAAAAGGTGCATGTATACAAAGCATAATTCCAGAAATTTTTTATATGGATGTCAAAATGAGAGTTATTGAGATTTTTAAAATATAAACAAAAGAAAAATTCCCAGAAACTTATTGTCATTTTCCATGTTACATAGTCAGGAATCAACAAATAAGGCATCAAGTTTCAGCTCAAGTACTGCGGTAGCATAAATTCATCCAGGTATGCCAATGGGGTTAACCATGTAGGACTGTGACTTTAAGAAAGGAAACAAGAAGTGCCCATAACCTTGTGCACATGTTTGCATTTTAAAATATCAAACCAAACCTATAGCTTCACAAAATAACAACAAACTTCACATGATAGATAGTTCAAGTAACTTCTTTCCAGCAAGACTCTAAACTTGACCAGCAGATAACAGATCACTTCGTCATAGCTTCACTTTCTTTTCTTAAGCTCACATTTGAAACCCCAAAATTCTGTTCATGCCTAGTAATCAGGGAATAAAAGCCAAAACAAGGATCCATAGTTCATTCACAACTTTTCAAAAGCACAAACTCTCAGACACTCATCTATTTAAGAGCTTAAATCATCAGTGGTCTGTCTAAAAGAACAGCAAGAACAAACTTGCAAGGTTAGAAGATGAAACACAACGTGGCATACATCAATCCAGGCATACGAATTGCTAAACATATACGATCCACAAATCAACATCAAATGGAAGAAGTAGCAGAAAGTCTAAGATATTCAAGGATAAACCTGGGACTAGTGACATTGTTCTCTGGCTCAACCTGTGGATCCTCAGGAGTAGATTTTGCAGTCTCCACATTGCTATAAGCAGATTCATCAACTGACATTGTAACCTGAGCATCATCACTCGGTTCTTTGGGTGAATCACCTTGATTTGAATTTATCTACACATACATCATTTCTAATGAATTTGACAAACATTCACAAATTTTCCTAAAAAGAAGGGTTAAAAAAGTTGATCAAAGAAAACCCTTCATTCAGTAAGTGAAAAAAACAGGACTTTGAGTGGACATTTTCAAGGGAGAATTTCTTTATTTTTCTTTATCAACAACCTAACAAAGGGTTGAGTGAGAAAAGTCCCAAAAGCAAAATTATTAAACCAAAACTCACCCGAGGCGAAACGACGACCTTCCTGAGAGCACCGGCGCCGGAATCATCACAAGGTTCAAGCAATGCTTTAAGAGAAATAACCTGCTGGATCGCCTGAGATTTGTTCCATGAGGGCCGCCGCATTCCTGACCCGACACGTGCGAGGACCCAAGCAAAAAATTAAAAATAAAACAAAAATTAAAATCGTAATCATTCCTCCAAACCCGCTAAACAAGAAACGAAAAAAAAAAAAGAACAAGAAGAAGAAAGAGAATGGAAGCTTCCGTGATTTGGGGGCGCCGGAAAAAATGGAGGGAAGAAAGGGACAAAAATGGAAATTACAGAAACAAAGATGAGAGTGTAAAAAAAAAAAAAAAAAAAAACCTTTTTCTTTTAGGTATTTGCGACAATCCTCTCGAGTGAGCTGCGAAATGTCATCCTCCGTCAACTGGTTGAGGGGTTTGTCAAGTATAGACCGGAACGTCGCCGCGCCGGCACTCATTGCCGCAGATTCCAAGAAAACGGACGAACCGGCTGGCACTCCGCCCTAAAACCTTCAATCAAGGCCGGAAAGAGACGGAATACAGGGCGGCGACGTTCATCGGAGAGCGGCCGGCGGAATTTCGGAGGCGGAAGAAGGGGAATTGAAGAAGGGGGTGGTTGTGAACTTGATTAAAGGGGTGTCTCTCCAATACGGTAGGGAGAAATGGTTTTTTTTTTTCTTTTTTTTTCCTTTTTCTTTTTCGTTTTTTCTTTTATTATTATTAATTATTAATAATAATAATTTTAAGTAACTGCGCTTCTCCCTAGACTGCCACGTAAGTAGGTTCCGTGTATTATTGACCTCATTTAATATATTGTTATTGTCATTATTACACCTCCCCTAATCTTATTAATTTCACTAATTTGTCATCATAGAGTCTCCTAAGTCCCAACTTACTATTGTCCAAACAAAAATATAATAATAATAACTTACTAATTATGAGAGAATTAAAATAGCCTATGAGTTCTTAAGTTTATTTATCTTAGGATAATACTTTTAATCCTTAATTTAATTTTCATGTGAACTTAGATTTCAAAAATGACATTTTTGTTCTTTTGAAGTTGGATTTGATTTTTATGGTCTATAAAATATTAATTTGGACTATAGATGGTCTCAATATTAACCACTCGTTGTCAAGAGAGAATAGAGGAAATTTAATATATGTGTATTCCAAAAGTCTTCATGAGACAAATTCAAACTCATAAGATCAAACATATCATTTGTGAATTCTTGATACTAAATGATAAAAATTGTATTCCTAAACTTGTATAATTAGTATAGGTATACAACTATGTAATTTTGGATAAGTTTCAAGGTTTAATTTTAAATTTTGAAGGTCTAAGGATATAATTGTAACTACCACCATACTTTAAGAATCGGTTATGCAATTTATCATTTTTTTAATTGAACGACGTCCTACCATTTTGTATGTTTAGACGTAACAGAGAGTTTACCTAAAGGTTATACTAGACTAGTTGTTACATTATCATTCATTTGGTGGCATCCACAACAATCTCTTCTTCGTGTAGTTATGAAAAAGTATGATTACGACAGAAGGTTATTGTTTAGTTGAACATCAAAAGACCTACCTACAAGTCTTTTTTGAATGCAATTATTAAACGGACACAAATTTTAAGATATTAAATTTAATAGCATGTTTGATTTAATTTTTCAAGTGTTTAACTTTGAAACTAAATCACTTTAGAAGAAATTGAGGTGTTTGACAATAGCTTTCGAAAAACTTCTTAAATCAAACACAATTTTAAATGTTTAATGTTAATTTGTAATTTAACTTAATTAGTATAGTCCAACGGTTAATTGAAACGCCACTTTATTTTCTTGAAGTCTAATATTTAAATCTCCACTTGACTTTTGTTTAAACTATAAAAAACTTTTAAAGTATTCTTTTGGTCCATGTAATTTGGAGTTTGGTTTATTCTAGTATTAGTACTTTCAAATGTCAGAATTTATTAGTTCAGGTACTCTCAATGAATTTTGAATTTAGTCTCTCGAAGTTATTTTTTTATCGAAAATGATTGAATATCAATAATAAATTGAGTAAATTACAAAAAACACCCTTTTAGTATAATTGTAGTTTCAATTACATAATCAAACTTTTAATTGTAAATCCTCAAACTTCTAAAAGTGTTATAATTGGACACTCAAACTTTACAATTGTTACAATTTTTACAATTATGTAAGTTTGAGAGGTTCTTATTTTGCAATTAAAAGTATATGGGTCTAATCGTAAGTTACAACTATCATTATTCTCTAGGAGTAGTTTTTCGATTTACTCTAACACTATATATTAATTTGTTTTCAAAATTTATAGTGAAGATATTAATAGATAATAACATAATTTAAGACAAAATCGAATCTAAATTCGAGATTTATAAAAAATACATTAACTACCGTTTAAAATTTAAAGTTTCAAAAAGATAAAGTCTCAGTATATAAGGATCGAAATGATATTTTAACCTTAAAAAAATTGAGAAGAGTGCTTTTACGATAGATAAGATATTTTCAAAATCAATTGCTCCAATAGAGGGGATTAAATTTAAGATTTTATTAAAAATACATTAGCTAAAGTTTAAAATCTCTAATTGACAAGTCTTAGTAGTATCGATATTTAACCTCGAAAGATTGATAGAAGTGGTTTATTATTCTTTTAATAAAGACTTCATTAAACCTCAATCGAGAATAAAAGGACAAAGATCGTCGATACTTACATTCTTGATCCAAAATAGGGAAGCAATAATCACAACGTCAAACAAAATATTCCGATCTGGAAAGAACAAACCATGCAGCATAACGAACAACACAATGAGTAGTTTGATTACAGAAACGATGACAAAAAAAGAAAGAGACAATTCTCAAACATCTCCTAACAACACCGATCTCATCAAATGAGTTCTTCGACTCAACGAAGTTCGACGAACAATTATTTATCAAATTAACCACCTTCCTGGCTGAAAAAAAATTGCTGCGAGGTGAAAGTGGTGGTGAGGGGTACTCCATTTTCGGACATAGCTGCTGAGGCCGCGGTAATGAATTTTAAAATTAATTTATATATTAATATAAACAATTTAAAATTATTACACACACATATATATATATATAGATATATATATTTTAAGTCTTCAATATCATTGGTATTTTTATTATTCTTTTTCTTCTTGTTAAAAGTCTATATAAGTGTGAAATTTTGTTTATTTAAATAATTTTAGATAAACAAATATAAAATCGTTAATAAAAGAGAAAGTAGCATTGAAGAAGAGATGGAAGAAAAAATAAGAAATATAGATAGGTAAAAGGTATTAACGATTCTTGTAAATGTACTAACTAATATTTTTTTCCGCTACTTCTTTTTAAAAGTTTAAGAGTGTTTTTTAGATTTTTGAAAGTTCGTAAATATTTTTTACACAAAACATTAAGGAAGTATAATTTGAGCTCGTTTTGAATATTATAGAGTTTTTTTTTTTTTTTGAAGGTTAAGAATGTTTTTGACACAAAGTACAAAGTATAATAGTATTTTATTTTATTTAGCCATTAAGTTAAAATATTTATGATTTGGAATTTTTAAATAATTTTAATTGTGAAGAAAATTCATTGAGTACCAATTTGTCTTTAATTAATTTGATTCTCTTAAAATAGTTAATTGAAAATTAACACAAATGAAAAAACTACGTAGTATTAGTGAAATTTTTCGAGGTGAAAGAATAAAAAATTTGAAATTTATGGACAAACCAAATAAAAACTAAATTCAAAACTTAATTAGGTTGAAGTTTGAATGATAGAGAATAAAGAATAAAACAAAGTTAACCCGAAGAAGAATTCTAAAAAAGAACAACACCACAATAAATATATATATATATATATGTTTATGAGCTTATTTATAAAAATAAAAATAAAAATAAAAATAAAAAATCAAGTTAAAATTTGAAACTAAAAAAAGAAACAGCTATAAAAACTTATTATTGTGTTTGGAGTTGGACTAATAACTTAAATCTTATACTTAAGAAAAATGCAAACCATCGTTAGATGTTGAGAGAAAATAAGTTTAATTTTCAAAAACACTATTATTGATTGAGACTAATAGAAGTCTATCACTGATACTATCAGCAATATAAATTTATACAAGTCTACCATTGATAGAGATTGATAAAATTTCATCAGTATCTATTAGTTTTTTTTCTTTTGCTATTTCTGTAAATATTTTGACATTTTTCCTACCAGTAAAATTTCTCGATAATCATTTGATTTTTTTTAGTTTTTGATAATTATATCAATATGTTTGTTTTCTTACAAGATTTTCATCAATATTTTCGTATGTTCTAGCTAAACACTCGAATATTTAGTGATATTTAGAGGAAAAAAACGTATAATGATATTTTGATGACAATAGAAATAGAAAAGGTATCTTAGGGGGCATTTAGGGCAAGAACCATCTAAGAGTACAGTAACCACCTACAATAAACACTATTTTGTATTCTTCAATTAGCTATAATCAATAGTACTATTTCTAACCCTTCTATATTTGCTACCATATTTATTATTTTACATTCATCATTTTACGACGTTATAAAGAAAGAATATAATCCCAAAAATTTTCTAAATTACCACTCACTCAACTTGAGTTTGGAAGGTAGCAAATTCCTATTGGTTGCCTTTATAGGCCCTCACTTGCACAAACATCTCTCAAATAATCAAAATTCACCCCAATTTTCAACACTTTAAATTACTAAATATTTTTACTTTTACTATTACTATTTTCAAAAAGTCTCAAAAACCCATGTGTCACGTGGGGATCACCCAATTTTGAATACAACCGTAGTACCCCTCAATTAAATTATGGGTCAAATTACCCACTTTAATCTATCACCACTTTCAACTTCACTCATGTATTTTTATACTTTCATAAACTTAATACACATAAGATTACAAGTATACGTTCATTTATTTTTAATAAAAATTTCAAAAACGTAAAATAAGGAGAATTAATAAATAGAATAAGAATGAATGAATGGTAAAACTATTATTAAGGGATGTCTTTTACACGAAAATCTTAGACATCCAAAATTGATTAGATAGCAGCCTCGATGACAATCATAATCTTATGCTCGTCTGTCCACTTGAACAGAGAGACGACACACATGTGGGGAAACACCTTTTACGCCTGCTCTCTCTACTTTTGCAATTCACTGGAAATACTCTCATATTTATACCTTTTAGGCACTCCCTAATTTTCAAGTGATTAAACTCTCTTGTATGTGTGGATTATTCCCAATAGTTGAAAATACTATCAAATATTTTAAGTACAACAAATGTGAAATATAGAGATTTGAATTTGCAATATGATCGAGTTATGCTCGTCGTGTTGACGATAATAACTTAACGTTCGAGATCCAAAAAAGAATTTTAATGTATCTTATATAGGAGTAATATGGGGAATTGGTTGAATGATTGAATAATGGTGTGGGGGTTGAGGAGAGTGGGGTCATTTGGATTCAGATGTTTGTCTCCCGCCTTCTACTCTCCCCTATTCCTACACAGTCTTTTGCACCAAAACTTTCCTTCTTTATTCCCAAATTGCCCTTTCAAATTTTCAAATATTATCTTTCTGCCACTGACCTTATATTCTATCAAAAAATGTCCTCTTTCTATTTTTATATTCACCCCCATGCCCCTCATTTTTGTATTTATTTTCATTTTTCACCCTACCTGATTCCTTCGCAATCGTTTTCTGATATCGGACAATCGCCCCATTCCAATCCCAATCTTATTCCTACTTACATTTTTTGAAATTGTGTGTCTTATTTTAAAATTTTTAAATTTAGATCTAATTTGGTTTTTGAAAATTAACCTGTTTCTTTTAAAAAAAATTTCCTTAGTCCAAATTTAAAAAAATATATATATTTATATTAAAGACTGCATTTTTTAGTTTTTTGATTTTTAAAATCATTTGTAAAAAGTGAATAAAAACGCCATAAATTTAAAAATGAGACGAGTGTTTGTAAGCTTAAATTTTCAAAAACTAAAAATAAAAAAATCAATTGGTTGCCAAATGAGATGTTGATTTTAAACATTGAGATTTGTATCCATTTAGATGTTAAAATTTTAAAATTACAAATTTATGCTTTAATTGGTAACCATTTGATTTTTTTATTTTTAGCTTTGAAAATTAGGCTTATAAACCCTTATTCCACCTCTAAATTTCTGATATTTTTTTTTCTAATGTTTTAAAATACCAAGTCAAGTATTTTTTTTAAAAAGTTGACTAAAAATTAAACTTTATACCTTTTGTAGTATAGGTGGGTGGTATGGTGATTTGAATTAGAGACTTCTTGCACATACAACTGTCAGTTGAACCAAACTTTTGTTGACTAAATTCCTCTACTTAAGAAATGTAAACCAAGATAAGAAATACTTTCGTAATTTTAAAAAGTTTATGAATCTCCTAGAGAAATTGATAATTTAGACTTTATTTGGTAAATATTTATTTTTCTTAATTGTGTTTATTTTCTTTCAATTTCTTATCACGAATAAGAAGTTTAATTTCATCTTTTTTAGATAAAAGTTGAATTCAACTCAAGTCAAAATACAACAACAACAAGTTTTTACAAATTATATTTTTTTTAGTTTACAAAACTTAATTTTATTTTTAAAATATTAATAACAAATAGATAACAAAACAAAAGAAACTTAAAATCGTATAAAAGAAGTTTATAACCTCAACTTTGAAAAAGCAAATGGTTACGAAAAATGTTTGACAATAAAAGTCAAAATTTATATATAATAAAACAATGTTTATATATATATATATATATAAATATAAATTTACTAGAGATGAGTCGTTAAACTATGATCTTAACCTTTTTTTCTCGAATATAATAATATATAATAAATAAAAATTCAAACACAATTTCTATCAATTCTCATAAAAAATAATTTAAAAAAAAAGGTTATTTTTAATCCAAAAATGAGCAATAAATATATGGGAATGATTGTGTAGGGCAGTTCAATGTGGCTGCCCTCACATTAACAAATCCAAATTCCAAAACAAAATCCCTCACTCTCTAAAAATCTTTGAATCTTTATTTCTTGTGACCATTTGACTCAAAAACCACAAAAAGAAAAAATAAAAATAAAAATAAAAAATTTTATATATGGATTGAGATATGACAGCTCTCTGTTTTTTCTCGTTTTCTGTTTCGATTTTATGACCTTACTCCACTTCACTTCCTCCTTCATTTCTGGCCGGCGATGGCCGTAGTCCTCCTCCTCCACCACCATCACCACCACCACCGTCGCCGCCCCCGCAGCCATCTAACCCTTCTTCTTCTCGCCGCAGTTCTCCTCCTCCTCCTCCTCCTCACTTCCACCATTGCCGCCCGCCCCACTCCCATCGGTAAGTTTCAATTCTTTATTCTCAAACCCATCTCTTTATTCCTCTATTTATCAACCCATTTCTCGGTTTGTTTAAACAAAAACAGATCAGGAAGCAGAAACAGAAACAGAGCGAGTTTTGACACGGCGGAGACTCAGCGGACCAGGGTCGTCCCCACCCACTTGTAGATCGAAGTGCGGCAGTTGCCGGCCGTGTACGGCGGTGCACGTGCCAATTCAACCGGGACTTAGTTTGCCGTTAGAATATTACCCTGAAGCTTGGCGTTGCAAATGCGGCAACTCCCTCTATATGCCATGAAATTTTAGCAAAAAAAAAGAAAAAAAAAACCTTTTTTTTTTAATTTCTTTTTTTTTTTTTTTCCTTTCTTCTTCTTCTTCTATGTCAAATATATTCTGCTCAATTGTTTTTGCCACTCGCAGTCCCTTCAATGGAGTTTTTTTTCTTTAGAAAAAAATGTTAATATGATATATAATGTCATCGAAACTTGAAATCCCCCATTGTTTTTTGTTTTGCTGCGTTGGGAAAGAAAGTTTATGCACTTTGGAAATACAATAGTTTTTTTTTCCCATTATTTTATTAGGCCCATCATTTCTTTTTTAATTTTCTAATTCAAAATTTTCAATTTAATTTATATTAATTCAACAATAATAATTAGTATCATGAAACAAACTCATTGATGAAGAAGATCCTATACATTATCCTTATTTTGTAGTTTTCTAATTTTCTTATATAGTTAGTGTGCATAGGCGTATTGATATTATTAGATTTCATAAATAACCATGGCCTATATAATTCCATGGTTATTTAATGGGGAGGTAAGTTTTTATTGGTTAATTAAAAAAGATTGTGACAAAGGGATGTTTTGAGAGGGCATTACATGTGAAGGGGAGGAATAATAATAGGGTTAGCACATTCCTATAATTAGGGTAGTAAGAGTTAAGTGGACAAAATGAGTGGAAGATGGAAAACATAGCAAATTAGAGTAATGAATGAGTGATATGTATGAAATAAAGTACATTAAAAAGGGGGAAATGGGACACTTTGGTTTCTTTTTTTTTAGTTCCATGAGAGGGAGTGATGAATTCAAATGTATGACCTCTTTGTCAACAACGTTTGTCTAAACTAGGAAAACTTTTCTATATTGTTGTAGTATGAATGCTACCTGATCTATTGTGAGTCACGTCAGCATTGTTTAGGAATATTAATACAAAAAAATACTATTATTTGACACCATAAATTAGTAAAAAAATGCATCGGGAGTTCAACTTCCGACGACGAATCCGTCATCGGAAGTTTGGTCGAGATGTACCCGTTGAG
The DNA here is from genome assembly GCA_037974625.1 of Cucumis cinereus. NCBI lineage: Eukaryota > Viridiplantae > Streptophyta > Magnoliopsida > Cucurbitales > Cucurbitaceae > Cucumis > Cucumis cinereus. Next base: position 3,255,109 of record JBBPDJ010000019.1, on the reverse strand, counting down.
AAACCATCTCTCGACGCCTTAATATCCACCGTTGGGAGTTGGGTGACAACTCTCGTACGCCTATAGCCGTTCAAAGTATTGATATCTCCCAACGGCCTTTGTCTTCATTGAGAGTTTGATTTCAAAAACGAAAATTTCAAAAGTTTTTCTCTTGTAGTGTGTGACACTTCTTAGTATATTAAAACAACATGATTTGATTATCAATCTTTCTTATGCCTTGAGTTGCGAGGGACAATGTAAAAAAGTTGGCCTTTTCTCTTTTAACACACATTTTTATTTATTCAAGACTTTGGGTTTGTAAATTCTCACCATAACTTTGTATGTCAAAAAAGGGTATTTCTAAGTTAGAATATTTCAGTCCAAAATGCCTCTGATAAAGATGGACGATTTTGTTCAAGATTCTATGATAGTTTTTTCCTATTAAAATTCTCGAAAACCGTGATAGAATATACAACATTGAAATCACTATTCACCGAACCAACCACAACTCCATTAAATACCGTAGAGTCAGACGAACACAGTTTCGATTAGAAGATTCGAATCTACCACCTCTAAAATAGAAGATCTTGCTTAATTACTGATGAACTAAGTCCGATTTCACGACGTTTAAACGATCTCGGTGGAGGGCAAGTTTGAAGGAAAATTATTTTGGTGTAGGATGAAAGGGAAGTAATATTTAACCTAAAAAAAGAAAAACGTGTGAGCAGTGGACTACAAATAATAACGTATAGTAAGATGCTAAAAGTAGAGACTGTACATAAATAAATAAATAAATAAAAAGTGTAAATTATTTTTGCGAGATTATTCCAAAATTGCCCTTGTTGAAATATTTAAATTACTTTCATTTTGAAAATTATTTATATTTACTAATAAATAAAGGATACAATTTTCTTTCCCCCCTCGTGCATGTGCCAGAATTTCTCAGCTCTCACGTGGGGCCATTCCAACTGCTGTCACCCTGTTTTATATACAATGTATTTTACTAATCAATTTTCATCCAAAATTATTTATTTTATATAATTGGGGTCCCCAAATTAAAATTAATGGTCTATTCTACTCTCTCTTAATCAAGTTTATTTCATAGAGGGTGAAAGAGTCAAAACTAGAAATAGTTGTTCTAAAATTGAAAACGACATTTTCAAATATATTAAAATAAATCAAAATATTTATAAAATATAGCAAATTTTCTGAACTGATAGACACTATCAATATTTATCTAAGAGATATTACTAGATCCTCTAAAATTTTGCTATATATTGTAAACATTTTCAATAGTCACGTTATTTACAATAATTCTCTATTTTTATGCATTCTATTCTCATCCCTCACATCAAAACAAGTAACTAAAATACTCATAAAAGAAATAAGAAAGAATTTGTCACATAAAAAAATTGATTGGATAATTTGATGAGATGAACAAAATACATAATATTCAGAATGCATCTAAGTATTTTTTTTCAAAACCACACTTTTCGTAATTACTGATATAGTCGTATCTAGAGAATGTCACCACGTTTGTATTAAAAAAAAGTTTATCTACATTCTTACTTTCTAATTTGGAACCATGCAAACCCAACTTTTAGATTTTTTTTTTCCTTAAACAAATTTTAACATGTAGAGTTGGGATTTCTAATTATTAATTAAAGATGTATGCCTAAATAAGTTAGATATGAACAATAATTTTATCCTATAGTTTAATGGAGACCAACACTTTTGATCCTAGCTTGTAACAATTTATTTGTTGTACATTCAAATTTATAACAATTAAATCATCGAACTTTTAGAATATAGAAGTTAAATCCCTATATTTTTAAATATATAACAATTTAGTTTTTATGATAAAAAAAATTTCATCAAAATTAAACATAAATTTTTTACTACCGCACAACTAAATTCGATAGTTTATAAACAAATTTAATCTTTAATCTATTTATCCATCTACACTTGTAAACAAATCATTTTTCGCTTCGAGATCAAATCGTTTTACTGTTATTTAATTAGTTGAGCCATTTTCAAAAAGAACAATATGATTTAGTTAACACCAATACTTTACATTTTAAGACTGGGAAAAAGATAATTTTCACACAATAATGCATTAGATCTTGCTTTTTTTTTTTAAAAAAAAAGAAGATATAATATTATTATACTAAACCTCTACATTCTTTTTAGTTATATAGGTCCACCTCAACATTTTTGATATAATGATGGGTCCTCTAAGGGTAATGATGATAAAGGGTTTAGGGAAAAGGTGAAAAAGAAGTATATAAGACTTGAGAGAGGGATAGTGGGGAATGCTTGCTTAATAGATAAAAAAAAGAGTAAACAAGGTGAGATTTTGATTGGGTTTTAGACTCTCTATGGGGTCTTTAGACTTTGAGATTAAAGAAACAAACTAATGGCATTGGAAAAAAGAGGAAAGAAGAAGACATTCAAAGAAAGGACCCACTGGTTTTTTAGGGGAAATTGGACTGTGAAATGAATTCAATTTGAATTTTTCAAAAAAAAAAAAAAAAAAAAAAAAGGAAAATGAAGAAAAGATTGTGTGTGTTATGTGGGTGGGGAGAGACAGGTTTGACAAGGGAAGATGTGAAAGGTGTGGGCCATTTTCCCCATTCCCTTCACCATCTCCTTTTGGTTTTTGTTCTCAGATGGGTCAAAAATTAGAAAAAGAAAAAAAAAAAAAAAGGTTTATCTTTTAGGTGAAGTGATGGTTTGATTTGATGGAGGGGTTTGGAAGGGAGAGGGTGGGTTTTGCAGACTTTTGATGGTGCAGTCAAGACCAAAGACTATGTCCCTCCATTCCCCATGTCTATGAATTTTCATCCATTCATTTTCACTCTCCCCCTTCCTTAACAATTATCCACTCCCAAGGACAGTTTCCACACACTTTCATGTGTTGAGATAATAATCTCAAATTATCTAACCATATAAACATAACATAAGACACACTTGTACAACCTATATCTATGGAACAAAGCATGTTCAAGTAAATAAGGTTGGTGATACCTCAATTCTCATGTTTATCTAAGCATACAAAGTTGAAAGCTTAAGTGTAGATACAATTGCTAGACATAGATACAACAAAACATGAACACACATATATATGTCGTTGGGAGTGGAGGAATGAGTTTATGCATTTATATGCTTAAAAATTAGTTTAATGAATTTCTCTCTCATTTGTTATTGTTATTGTTTTTGTACTGTGTTTCGCTAGTAAATGCAATACGTGTTTGATGCATGTCTAATAAATGTTGGTCCTGTTTTGACTTTGTACAACCATATCTAACAGATCTAATGTTATAACAAACATTATGAGTTCAACAAGTGTTAGACATATGTTAGAACATGGACACACTAGCCAAACTAAAATGTTTGTGCTTCTTATATTAAAAAGGTACTGCTTGTGGGAAACAAAAGTAAAAAAAAGTCAACAGACTATGTCACTGAGAGAATAATCTCAAAGCAGCTTATGTAAGAAATCTAAAAGAGTGATTTAATCAAAATTTGCAGATCATTATGTGATGGGAAAAAGGGAAGAAAAGAAAAGAAAATATAAAGTATAAAGGGCCTGACCTGATGCATATGATAGTATCTAAGTATGATATGACGCTAAAATTATGAGAGCATGTATTGTTGCTGTCAGTAATTCAGTGTCGAGAGCATGTGCTGCCTCTGCTGTTTGCTTCGAGGAGATGGGAATAACCTAGGGAAACGAAAATCTCGGCTTCTTCTTCCATGTCTAAAGTATTAGGGTATATTTAACAAACAGAAGAATAGTGATGAAAAGAAACCAAACTATTTTCATTGTTTAGCACTCACAAGCTTTCTTTCACTTTAATTTCACGTTCTATATATGGGAACTGTCCTTCTCAGTTTCATCTTTCACCTGAAACCCATGTCTGCACATTATGAAAAGTTGAGTTAAGGCTTGAAGGGGAAATCAAGCACAGGCAGCTCATTTAATCTTATATCTACCAACATTCACTTAATTCTCTAACAAGTGGTTTGGATGGGTTCTACATCAGAATCCCCAGCTCTTTCTTGCTCTTCCATGGTTTCGGCCTCGTTACCATCATTTGGAGTTACTTCAGAAGTTGGCTGATTTTGAGGTGTAGGGAATACGTGTTCCACCATCAACCCAATCTCTTGCATTCTTTCAGTTGCTTCTTCTCCTTCTCCCATACGAGCTTCACAACTCTCTATAATCTAGAAACAAAAGTAAAAGACTCCAAATTAATCGACATTTCAATTTAGCCACTCATCCAAATTAATATTTTCATTTCCTTCGTCCATCAAATTCTTAAATGAAGAACTCTAAACAAAGCGTCCCAAGTTCACTACATAGAAAAAGGACCATGGTAAAACCACCGACAAGAATTTGTTTCTATTTTGAAAAACAACTTTGCCTCCCAAGAATGGCCCAATATGAGATCACATGAGTTATGGAATGTTGGGAGGTATCCCAAAGTCTTAACTCTTAAGTTCAAGGCTCTAGCAGAAAACTTAAGAACTCAAAAAACGTCTTTGAAGTAAATTACAAGAAGTGCTACAGGTACCTCTGAGGTACGGCGGAAAAAACTCTTTATTTTTATTTACAGAACTATTTTCAAGTATAATTTTTGGGCAGCTTGCAAAGGTTAAGTTATATATTTTGCAGAATACACGAGGGTCCATGTCCATCGTTTTGGAAAGAAAAAAAAAGGCTTTCACAATACTATTTCTGAAGCAACTGAATCCACGAGTAGAACTTTTGTCCAGAAAGCCGAATGCTATTTAGGAATCCTTCCGACTACCCCCAAGTCAGTCTTTACAGAACTACAGATTAACTGATGAAGATGACTATAGTTGAATTTAAACTACAATTTCTGACACCTACTCCATGAAGTTCTTAACAATCAGACAAATGTGCTTCATAGCCAGAGAATCTAAAGCTTTTGTATTGTCAACAGAAAAAACGAAAGGCTACAAAGACTACGTAATTCTCTTCCAACACATTAAAAGGCATCATATTAAAATAGCTGAAATGTTATGGATTTCCTCTGTCCACCAAACTTTCTAAGGCATTCACAGTTTCTTGACCTTCTAACACAAAGACTCGGGCATCAATGAAAAGAAATAAGATGGGTTTAAAACAGAGATTACATACAAAAAAATAGCATAATATTAATTTAAAAAATTCAGGGAAGAACTACTGTGAACTGTCATGGAAGGGGGAAATTACCGGAAATATCTCAACCGGGGTAATCGGCCGCAAATTGATGAAATTGAGAATTTCAGCTTTCGCGAGATCATACGCTTTGGACTTCTCCACAAAATCAATGATGGCTTCTCTCGTTTGATTACAAGCAGGAGTTTGATTTAAATAATCAAAAACCTAAAAGAAAAAAAAAATCAATTAAAACCTGCAACATCAATCGTAATCCAGCACAAAAGAAGGGGCATATATAACCTTGTATTCAGATGGTAACACTTTCGCAAGAACCCTAGTGGGATCCTTAGCTGCACCTTTTGATCGTAAAAAGTCGAGCACCTCAAAATTCGTAAGAGGGCCTGCGTTGGCTTCTAATCTGCAAACAATACTTCCGACTACATTGTTAGCGAGAGTAATTTGACATCGAAGTCTAACAGAAATCGTGGAATGAAATAATTTGAAGAATATTGAAACGAATAACAGGAAGAATGAGGACTACGAACTGACATTTTCATGGAGAAGAAGCTACAAGATTTGGCCGGAATCAATAACTCCACGACGGCGGCGAAAAGACCCTCGACGATCCGAAATCATCAATTACCGAAAAAATCTCCCAGAAGTGTTTACCTGGGCTTCGGAAAATAACTATTGGGCTTTTTCGGCCCTTTTGGAGGTTTATGTGCCGGCCCAATATGAGATGTAATTTTCACTCCATGTTAAATTTAGAGGAGCAGTTACTAAATTTAGAGTTAATAATTAATTATATAGCAATTAAAAATTAAAAAAAAAAAAAAAAAGAATTGCAAATATAAAAAAAGTTTACCATCAATGGACTCTAGAAAGACTTATACTGGTACACTCTAAATTTTGTTATGTTATAGTTGCAACTGCTGATTTCACTAACATAAGATAATATTGAAAATTGTTAGTAACTAAAATAAATTACGGTAGTATATAACTTTTTTATAATTAAAAAACTTGAAGAAGAGACGTGATTATTGGAATGACTACAAAATGAAAATAATAGAATATGTGTAAATAGGTGGATTCGTAGAATTATTAGATTTTTAATTTCATCCAAGTTGATTAGATCTTGTGTGGGAGACCTTGTTTTCATAATAAAGGAAATTGAGTAGTGAGCTATGGTTTTGTATATACTACAAACAAAGTAAATACAAGTACACAATTTTGACTTTGTTCTTCATCCAACCCCCTTCCATTTCAATATCAACATGATTCATACATTTTTCCATAAGAAATTACTCAGCAGTGAGCCATTTTCAGAGAAGAGATTCAACAGTTTGAAGATGAACAGGCAAGATCAAATCTCCATCTTCAATGCCTTTCAAATCCCTTTCTTCCCCATTCAAACAACTCTTCAGAAACGCAACCACAGCCCCACCAACAAACCTCCTCATCGGCTCTCTAGATTCACCATTTTTACATAAACAGTAGCTCGCCTTCCCTCTAATCCCTCCAGTTTCATCGTCCAACAAATCCAAATGCCCATAATCCTTCACCACGAAATGGTACGCCGGATTCCGGCACTCCTTGAAAAACTCCTCGTGGTTGATCCCCTTCGGAGCGCAAGCCGGAAACAGAGGATTCCTTTTCAGTTCCCCCAGACCCGACCCGATTACCAGAACCGGGATCCCTAGATCTAAGGATTGAGGAATGAATTTCAGGACCGGGGGGTGCGTTTGCTTGCCGGAGCCCGTCCCGTCCACGGGATCTAGGCCGATTAGGGCTGATAATTGTGGGGATTTTTGTAGGGCTAAGGCGAAAGAGGATTTGCCGCCGCGGCTGTGGCCGGCTAGGGCTATTTTGGTTAGATTTGGATTGACGTGAGGTGGTAGATATTGCCGGAGACCTGCGGGCAGCCAGTTTATTAGGGCAGCTGTTGCTTTGATTTCTTCGCTTGCATCTGGTCCGGCCACAGAGTATAACTGTACAGATCAAGTTTATGGGCTAAATTAATTTGAAGAAAAAGAATTATTTGTGCCCATTATCTTAGAAGTAATCAGTGCACCCTTTCACAAATTTAAACTAAACACACCGTAAATATATTACAATAAACAGTCATATGGTTCTCAAATTGGATTAGATTGATGAATAACTAAAGAGCGATAGTTATTAAACACACTCATCTTTTGTCACGTCGACTTTCTCAATTATTTCTCTCCTATAATAATTCTCAAATCAACTTTTCACATCTAAAGTCGGGTAGGAGATAATAGATTCCACTTAAAATCAACAAATTATCAACCATTAACACATTAGATATTTTAGTGCTTTTCTTTTTACTTCTCATAATTATAACATTTTTTCTTCCTAACCCTCAAAATTTAGTAATTATGCTTAACTGGACTTCAAAATAAATCAATAAAGTAAGGTTCTATAAATATAAGTTTTAATTATATACTCAATCAATCTAAAATTTATAGTATTAGCGTCTTAAATTTTATTAATTAAGCTTTTAAAAATAAGGTTGTATAACATTTTGTATTTTGTACGTGTACTCCTAACTCAATCATTCAATCATTCAAATATTAACCCTAATTAAACATAATACAATTTTCTTTTGATCCCTCCTTTGTTTTTAAAAATTTAAGTTGGAGTTATTCGTAAGCAACTTAACCCACAAGCCAAACATCGTAATTAAACCAATAATTTAATTGAATAAAAATAATTTATATATATATATATATATATATATATATATATAAAAGGAGAGTAAGAACCTGAGGGGCGATGACGATGAAGCCATGAGAGGCGATGTGATGGATGAGCTGAGAGTAGAAAGTGTTGTAAAGGAGATACCCATGGACGAGCAACAGCACTGGGAACTCTCCGGCGTCTGAAGGCCGCCCGATCAGCAGCGGCTTCGGCGGAAGAAATCGTCCAGATGAGCAACATCCACCCGCTTCGACCTTTTCAAGCACCGCGTTGAATTTTCCGATCTCGAATACATTTGACGAAATTGCAGAGCCGGCGGTGGCCGACGGCGGAGGAAAAGAAGCAGTAGCCATAGCCATGGCGATGGGGAGTGAGGTTTGTGGGAGTTTCAATTTCAATTTTGCATCCCCTTTTTGTGTTTGTGTGTGTTACCGTCACTTTCACGCTAAGGCGATAAGCCCTTTCAAGCTTTTGTGTATCCATTTTCTATTAAATTTTAGATTTTCACCAATGCCCGTTCCCTTTTTTAATTAGGGGCGTAAAAAAATTATCCGAACCGGTGGTCAACCGAACCAACCGGTTTGATCGGGTTGGTTCTAGCAGGAATAAGACAGATTTGAACCAAACCGATATGGGTTCTCTCCACCCGATCCGACCACAAAAGATCAGAGATCTGGTCGGGTTGGACAAAAACCCGACATTTACACCCCTATTTTTAATATTACTATTTGGTTATAAAGTTATTAGGGGCTTTTTCAAATAAAAAAAAAAAAAACAAACTATTTATACTCCATAAAAAAAATTACTAAAACACAAAAATCAATTACACTCATTTTTTTTATAAAACGTAAATATTTTATAAATTTTTTTATTTTTGAGTTTTCACAGTAAATGTTTTCTATTTTTTTAGAAGAACAAATTAATTTAAACGGTAAGAAAATTTTAATTATATAATTAAATCTATCACTAAATTGTTTATTAGAGTTAGTTTTATATAACAATGGATTAACCAACTTTTTAGTAAAAACTATATATATAAATCAAATTATTCATATATATATTATTAAATTTAAACATATTAATTATCTCGATCAATAAACAATCAGACTTGAAATTTAAATGTATTATTTATATAATAATAATAACATAACCTTACATAACTATACTAAATAAATAAATAAAATATAATCAAGGTGAGAGCGGAGATGGAGACGGAGACGGAGTCGAGGTCACAGAATGCATTCCCAGTCTAAACCCTAAACCCTAAAATCAATCTCCATTCCCATTTATTTTTTTCCAACACTCTCTCCCCATTCCCCACCTAATCGAAAAATCTCCAATTTGGAGCGAATCTCCACGTGGCATATCCCTATAGAAAAAATTGGACATCTCTAGTTAATGGATCAATAAAATAAAATCATGTTCAAAATGATACACTAAATGGAACATTGGCGTATTTGTAGTTTTTCAATCGTCGTGCAAAATTCATTTAAAATTTAATATTAGTGTATCCTCAATATATTAGTAGTCATCAAAAATTTATTTCAAATATATTATTGGTGTATTAGTAATATATTAACACTCATTATAAATTCATTTAAAGTATAATATTGGTGTTACCAATATTGTATTAATTATTAGTTAAATGATACTTCAAATATAAGTATATCAATATATTTCTAACCCACACATACACCAAATTGGTAAAATCAAAATAATTATAAAAAAAAAAAAACGGAAATTAGATTAACAAAACAACAGCTAAATTCACAAATTTTAGATTTTTTTCCTACTCCTTTTATAATTTTCATTTTAAAATATTATACTTAAAATATTAGCATATATAGCAATATTTCAAAAATTTGAATGATAGACCATGAGAGTCTATCAACAATAAAAGTTAATCTATTAGATAATTGTTTAAAAATGTTGTTATATATTTAATTATCATCTCTAAAATTGTTACTCTTAACAATTATTCATTTAAGATAAGTTAGACTCGAGTACGTGATTTAAAACTATATTTTTCATAAGAGATTTAAGCCCATATTATATAGGAGAATTATTATAAAGGACAAAACGAGTGAAAATATTTATAAAATATAGCAAAATTTCAAATTCTGTCAATGAATGTCTCTAGTGATAAATTTAAAATTTTGTTATATTTTACAAATATTTTAGTTGATTATGATATATTTGAAAATGGACGTATTATATAACTAAAAAAAAGGGTAAATAAATAAAGAGGAAGGAGAGAGGGTGGCATACTAAAAAAAGGCATTAGCAGTTAAAATAGAACAAACAAAGAACCTCAAACCCAAAATTCCCCATCACAATTCAATTCTCTGCCTCCATCCCCAACTCCAAATTCCCATCTCTCTTTTTTTTTTTTTTTTTTTTTCCAATGGGACATACAAAGAATAGAGACTTAGAAAATGACCAAATTTATCCCATGATGATGGAGAGTCCCCAACTTCGTTGGGGATTCATCCGTAAAGTTTATGCCATCATCTCTATGCAATTGCTTCTTACCGTCGCCATTGCTGCCGCCGTCATTTTCTTCCGTCCCATTCCCAATTTCTTTGTCAAAACCACTCCTGGTATCATCGCTTATGTTGGCATCATCATCTTCACTTTTATAGGTTATATTTCATTTTGTTCTGTTTGATAATTATTTGATTTTTTTTTATGAAATTAAAAAAAACAAGAAGTTAATAATTTGTTTTGTTGTAGTTCTTTGTCCATTGTATGCTTATCATCGGTATCATCCATGGAATTTCATATTGCTTACTCTCTTTACAATTGGGATTGCTTTTTCCGTTGGAATATCTTGTGCATTCACCAAAGGTAATTTTTTTTTTCAATTCCTTTTTTTTTTTTTTTTTTTACAATTACAAATATATTAATTAAATTCAAAGTATTAACATCTATAACAAAAAAATTTAAAAAAAATGATAAATATAGCATAATTTGTCTTCACTAAATCATATTGTAAATATTGATCAATCTCTCCCGATAAACTCCAGCGATAGAACGATCAACTTCAATACACTTATTATAATTCCTACAATTGCTATCAATTACAATTATAATTTTTTTTCCTTGTGATTAGTCCGTCGGTTTAGCGGTTGAATCCGTCCAATTATGAGTGAATTAGTTTTTTGGTTTTTTTCTTTTACAGTTTTTGAAGGGTAGATTAGGTTTTAAAATAATTAAAAATTCAAATCTCTATTTTTCTAAAATCATTGGTTCAATAACATCTAGGGTTTTAGAACCAATGATAACATCTAGGGTTTTATTCTTAAGAAAAGGGTTTTACCAACAATTTTGTTGTTTTTAGCCATAAGAATTTGGAATTTAATCTCTAAACTAATTAGTAAGCTTTTCATTTTTGTATTCAATAGGATCGTGAATTATTTAGAATTGTCAAATGGACCAAGTATAATTTTGAAAATAAGTCACCAACTTCAAAAGTTAAAAGATTCACTAAACATCTTTCGAAATTGGTAACTAACAAGACACACAAATTAATTTGAAAGTTCAAAAACTAAGATATGTTTGATTTAATTTTTCAAGTATTTAATTTTGAAAATAAGTCATTTAAAAAAAATAGGAGTGTTTTGACTACTTTCAAATTGTATTTTAAACAATTTTGGTAAAAAATAATTAAAATAATAAAAAAAGATTTTTTTTAAATATATCAAAATGAACTAAAATATCTATGAAATATACCCAAATTCTAGATATATCATCTATAGACTTCTTCCTGATAAAATATGGAATTTTGCTATATTTTGTAAATATTTTCAACAGTTTTGCTATTTTTATTTTTTTTTCATTCCAAAGATGTCCTAAATTTGAAAATTTAAACAATTATAGATCATTTTCACAATTTTGTGGGTTCAAATTTTACCTGAATTTTTATTATAAATTTAAAACTTACTTATGCTATTGAAAATCATATACAAACCAAATAAATTTCTCTTACAAATATAAAACAGGGGAGATAATACTCGAGGCAGCAGCTCTAACATCCGGAGTAGTACTGGGCCTAACTCTCTACACATTTTGGGCCGTAAAACGAAGCCACGATTTCAACTTCCTCGGCCCATTTCTCTTTGCCTCTCTTCTCGTACTCCTCATGTTCGGCCTCATCCAGGTAAAATATTTATTGGGCCGCCTTCTCTCAATAAGCCCGTATTACGTATTGGGCCTGGCCTAACTTTTTCTCTCTTTAAACAGATATTTTTCCCACTCGGAAAACTGTCGGTGATGATCTACAGCGGGCTGTCGGCGTTAATATTTTGTGGTTACATCGTTTACGACACCGACAATCTCATCAAACGATTCACTTACGATGATTATATTTGGGCTGCTGTCTCCCTTTATCTTGACATTGTTAATCTCTTTCTTGCTCTTCTTAATCTTCTAAGAGCTCTCCACGGTTAAAATCAAATTCCAATTTGGCTCATCAGTTTCGAGTCTAATTTTCATTCGACTTTCAAAATATGACACCTTTTATTCGTGACTTTAGAGTCTAAGTTTTTAAAAGGTTACCATTTGACACTTGAGTTTCGAGTTTTATTATTTATTAATACGTAAGAGAGAAAGAGAGATTTAGTCATACCCTCCAAATTCAAATTTTGGTTTGTTTGTTTGGTAATGATAGGTGGTGAATGAGGGATGGGGTTTAGGAGATTTTTAGATTATGGTGTGTGTGGTTTAATGATTGGTTTGTAAAGTTATTTTGTTTTGAGTTCTTTGTTAATTATTGTTTGTTGGTTGGTTTCAACTCTAATCATGGAGGTTTAATATCTATCTAATTGTCTTTTTCTATTTTTTTTTTAACGGATTAAATTACAAGTTTGATCTTTCATATTTATTCCTCGTTTAAAAAGTGTTTGGTAGAATTTCTAACTTTTATTGTGAAATTCTAATAATTAATTGATCTATTAAATATAAAGTTAAATTTTGTATGTTAATGAAACTTGTGTCTAGTTAGTTTACGAATTTTCAAATATATCGAAATAAGTTAAACGACCAATTAGATATAAAATTGAAAATTATAAAATTTACTAAACAAAAAAAAATTGTATACTTTGAAAATTGATGGTTCTATTAGATACAAAATTGAAAATTTAAAAATTTATTAAACAATTTTAAAGGTTTAAAAACCAAATAGATGTAAATCATAAAATAGATAAGAATGAGTGAGATTAATAGTATTTTTTGAGTGAAAATGTCACACCATTGGTTATCTGAGTTGGGTGATAACAAATTAAAGGCAATGAAATATGTTGAAAAATGAATGTTTAGGGTTGACCTAGAATTGTAGGGATAAAGAGCTCAAATTTGTCAGATATTAAATGAAGGAATTGGACAAAGGAAGAAGAAGAAGAAGATTGAGACAAATATTCACAACAGTAGATTGTTTTGTCCAACAATTTGGCAACATCTCTGGTTCATATGTGTTTGTCTTTCTCAAACCTTCCAAACTCTATCGAGGAGATTTGTACTTTTGATCTTTTAGTCGAAATGTTATAATCGTATAATCAGTTGATTGAGATATGCTTACGTTGACTTCTTTTCATAGTTTACGATCCCAACCTTGTCGCTTGAGCTATCAAAGTCTTCGTAGTTAAAAAAATGGGAATATGTTGGTTCCTTCGTTTTGGTTATCGAGATGTTTCCATGACACTTCATTCAATAAATTGTATCAACTTTAAGTTATTATTTCGTAACTAGATATCAATATTGTATTTTCAAAAGTAAACTAAAACTATTAACACCAAAACCAAATCATAGTAATATCATAGGCTTTAAAAATTTAGAAGATCATTAAATACTTTTAAACTTAAATAATCCACTAATACAATTTTAAAAGTTTAGCGAACGAACTTTCAAGAACTTATTTATTTTATTCTACCGAGCGTTGAGTTGATAACACATAACTTAGGTTGATTAAACTAAACTCATCTGACTATGGTTTGGCAAAAATGGAGAGTATAACTAGAATGACCTATTATGATTACTTGAACTAGAACCCAACATATGTTATTTTAATCCACTAAATCCAAAATTATAAACAAACCTTAAAATGATTACAAGAGCAAACACCAAGACAATGATTACCCCCAACATAACAAAAAAACCTTAAACAATGAATCCATGGCTTAATTAATTTATTAAAAAAAACATATTCTCTTATCATCTTCATTGTCATTCCTAAGTAGTGGGGATTTAATATTATATTCTTATAGACTACCTGAGTCCAAGAGGGAAGCTACCTGTTTTGATTCCCAAAACAGTGCTTCAAACAAGAAAAACAAACATTTATAAAAAATAACAAAGAAACTTGGATCACATGGTGTCACTTTGATTCAAATTGCCCTTTACTTTACTTTACTTCACTTTACTTTACCATCCCCAAATTCAACCAAAATCAAAATATAAAAGGGCCCCTTGTTTATATTGATATCATTAAAGAGAGACCCCATTTGGATAACCTTTTCCTTTTTTTTTTTTTTTTTTTTTTTTTTAACCTTTAATCTAAAATTCTTTTTACAAAAAGAAACACAAAAAAAGAGGAAAACAAAACCAGAAATTTTGACATATCTTAATCTCCCCCCACCCTATTCTTTTCCCCCTTTCTTACTTGGTAACAATCAACAATATGTATTTCCTCAAACCACAACTCTGCCTCCTCTCTTCTCAGCAGCAATGGAGAGAAGTCTAGTTACGCCTTGAGTCCAAATCTCGTACTCACGTACGCTCTTACATTCGAATTCGACAACCCCACGAAGGACGGTTTTCAAGCCGAAGTAGCGACGGTGGTCTCCACCTTCGAGCAGGTGGCGCCCGGGCCAGGCAGGCATGTCTTTGATGACCTCCAAGACAACATCTGAAAGAGTTGAAAAGCAAAGGAGGGGTTAAAGAGTAAAGAGATTAAAGATGGGGTTCACCCTATAAATTTCTTTATTCTTGGGTTTGCTTTATAGTATGTCACATTTGTATAAAACTTTCACCAATCCCAAAATGGAAGAAGACCCACATCCATTTCTGTTTCAAATTATTAGAGAAAGACAAAAGAATTCTCTCTTACTCTTTTTCTTTTTTGTGAAGGTCCCAGCAACGTGCTTGCTCTTCATCTTCAACATAACCTGCACATAAAGAAGTTTCAATAAAGTTAAAAGAAAAGATATTGAAGGCTGGCCATGGTGACCAATAAAGTTAGATCCGTTGCTTCTTGTACAATATCGTTCTCTGATCTCTGTAAAACTTTATATCCCCAACAGGGTTCACATCCCCAAGCATAAAAAAGCTGAACTTCAATACTGAATGATTAACAGATTGAATTTAGATTAGGAAATTTAAACAAATTCAAGATTCTCGTAGCTTTTTCTTACCTGATTCATTCTGTTGATATATACAGAAACTATTTTCCAGTGAAGATCACCTGCAAATGAACAATAAAAAGGAGCAATCAAATCAACCATCTCATGAATTGAAATGTACTCACTACTCGCAACAAAAACTGCCAGAGTATGACTTGAGTTTGATGTAACAAAATGGCTGATCAATCAAAATTCATCAGAATGAAACTCGATGGAAAGCAAATTTTTTACCTTTACGAGTGCGTTTTAGGAGTTCACAGCCTCGAGCGAGAAACTCTCGGCTGCAAATGCCTAAGAAATTTTCTTCAGGGACAAGTTCACCACTGAAACTACTGTTGGAGGTGCCATTACTAGCATTCTCAGCAACTCCCATTCCTTTATCAACTGGGATAACTGCTGCTATGTTCCAAACTTCCTTTAATGCCCTCGCCTTCAAAGTAGCCGCCCCACGTAAAGCTGAATCGAAACAAACGCTTTCATGTTATTTAACGTGGGAATTAAGACCTGTTAATAAGCATATCTATTTCACATACCAGTGGCTGCAGCAGCAGTTAGTGTCATGATATCACCAGCAGACTTGACGTTAACGGCATTACTCAAGACCGAAGCGAGGTGATCGCGTTCGGCGCCCATAACTTCAGCAGCCTCAACACATTGAGCAGCGACAAGCGTGGCAGCAGAGGCAACAGCCATATCAGTCTTGGCTTTATGTTCATCTTTGCTAGATCCAGAAGAAGCTGCAGTGGCAGCAGCAATAGCAGCTATGGCTGCAGCAACACCAGCAACAGAAATAGCAGCATGAAGCTGAGCATTCTGAGCTCTTGTTTCTTCTTTCTTCTTCTCTTTCCTGTCCTTGAGCCATCTACCAACAGTCTTCCCACCACCAGCAGTGGTAGATCCTCCAGTGGCAGTAACTCTGTACTGGTTACTGAGTGGGATGTTCGAACGGCCACACTACAGAGAGAAGGAAATTACAGGTGGGACATCAATCGAAATGGATCACAAAAACTTAGATATGAGTCAATTTATGGTGAATAACGAAGAATTGACAACCCCCAACATGCCATGGTGCTGGTGCTAACTCTGTAATACCGCACCAACCAAAATGGCCTTGGGGTCCATAAGTCATTAAATGCCTAAAAATGAAGACTAACCCTCTAAGGAATTCAGCTTAATTAACAAAACACACTTGCCGGAGATGGAAATAACTCAGCAATTAGCCGACGGGAGCAAGTTTTCAGAAATCCCAGAAGCAGAAACAGAGAGGCAAAATTATTAAAATCAAAACCCAATAAGCAAAAACTGTGAAAAAGTGAGCGAGGTGCTAATTAAAGAACATCGATTAGTGTGAAAGCTGAAACATATATTTGGTCTGTGAGAAATGGTCAGTGTGCACCGTAATCAGAAAAACAACCCCTATAATATTAACCGAAAGAGAAGAAATAAACAAACAAAAAAAGAAAAGACAAATAGGCCGGCACGAACTGTGAGTGTCAGAATCGGAAGACTCTTCTATTAAAAAAAAGCCGCCGATGATCGGAAAACTAACCTTAACGTCGTCGATCTCCGACGGGGAGACAGGTGGGCTATCTGTTAATGAACCGCAACTTTGAGCTCCATTGAGAGGGCCACTGCTATGAGACAATCTGCCTGAAGTCCGCGGCGAAACTTCTTGCTGCCATTAAAGTAAAGAAAAGGAACAAATCATTAATGGGGCTCCCAGACTGAAATCGGAAACGTAGAGATCACGAAAGGGTAAATGCAGCAATCCATAAAATGGGGTTGGGAAATTGGAATGAATCGTTCTGTTCTCACCATAAATTTCGAAAACCCCATTGATGTTCTTGGAAGGTTCGATTAAGGGTTTAAGAGAAAGAAGACGAGAAGGAGAAAAGAGAAAGACCCAAATACAGAATAATCAATGCACTAGAAATTGGGTTTTAAAAAAACAAACAAACAAACAAACAAACAACAGGAATTCAGCAAAAAGAAAGTGGGATGTACGCTGCGTGAGACAAAAGTTAGGGAAAATAAGAGAAATCAGAAGCATGTTTTATTAGTAGATAAAGCCAGAGAGAAAATGGGAGAGAAGAAGAAAAAAATAAAAATAAAGGGGAAGAGTGTATAATCAAAGTTACAATCAACTTCAATCCCTCCAAAATATAAAACAAAAAGAGAGCAAATCCCATTATTTGTCCACACATGCTCTGCAAAAAAAACTCTGCTCCACCAAACTTACCGACTGTGACATAATCCGCTCCATCACCATCTGCGAAGTTTCAGAAGAGGCAAACGAAAATGGGTTTCCAGAAAAAGTGGTACCCTCGTCGAGTTCGCCGGTCAAATCCTCCAAAATGACACCACCGCCGCCGGCAGCGACGGTGGCGATGAGGCCATTTCCGGAGGTGGGGTGCTTAGAAAGGGTCAAACGAGGAGGAGCAAGAGCTTTGGAGACCTCTAGAGCCGAGACACTCCAAGAGCGGGAGAGGAACTCCATGGGCTCAAGTGGAGTGTCCGGAGGGCGGTAGACGGCGGAGGAAAGAGGGTGTGGCGGCTCAACACGCCAAGGCTCGGTGGCAGTTTTGTCCATAGTAGTGGGAGGAAGTGAATGGGAGTATTCTGTTGAAATGCAGAGACTAAGTGAAGGTGAAGATGAAGATGAAGTTAGTGATATAGTAAGTGAGAGAGAGAGAGAGAGGGAAAGTGGGAGCTGAAGAAACGAAGGGACCTGAAACTGGGAGTTTTATCGAACCTCAGTAAAAATCAAACTTTTTTAAAAAAAGTAATTTAAAAAAAAAAAAAAAAAAAACTAAAACTGTTTTATTTTCCATTTACAAAAAAAACCACTATGAACAATAAGGATATTATTGGCATTACTTGTTGAGGTGAAGATAGTTTTGCGAACGTAAATATAAATATTGTACTATCGACTTTGACTTTAATGTTACGCGTTTGGTTTTTATAATCGATTAAAAGACTTAATCTCATATATCAAAATAGTTTTTGTTATAATATTTCAAATTTAATGTTGTTATCTTATTTTCGTATATCGTAGTCAAAATTACAAAACTATCCTTAATTTTCTTTTTTCCTCTTCCATTTCTTCTTTTCGAATTTCATTCTTCCATTTGTTCCAACCATTCTTCATTTTTCCTTTCCCCTTTCTTGTCAACCATTGAAATGTTGTCGAAGCGTCATCACTAGTCAATGAAACGTAAGTGGTAGTGGATAGATAGTTAACAGCAAAGGAGACCAAGAAGAATGAGTGAGGGTGAAAGGTCAATCCGAGTGCGTAAGGTTCTGTTTATATAATTTCAAAAGGTATGACAAATTTCATTTTCTTCCATCGGAGTTAATTCTTGTTTTAAAGTCGGTTAACACATAGCTTTTACACTTGTATAAGAATTCAATAAATGGAATGATGATCTGACTCAACATGTAAGTGTATTTTAAAACATTTGTATATATTAAGGAGTTGTTATAAGATCCAAAAATGAAAGTTAAAAAACATATTTAGGATAACTTTTGGAGAGGATGTTTTTACGTATATAAGACATAGTTATAAGATTAAAACTATATATATACTAATAATGTTCTAATCAAACAATCAAATTATAGGATTGTAACACTAAAATTCAAGTTCTTTTACATCATTTTCATACATTTTCATGTGGTAGTTCAAAATTAGTTTATGCAATATTTAAGGACTTAATGTTAAAATCTTACAGATTTAGGTCGCAATTGATCCAAGAAAATGGTTAACAATTCAATTGTAGATTATATGTTCTCAATGGAAAGGTCATACGTTCAAATTCACCACTCCTTTAGGTTGTTTGAATAAAAAACAAAAAGTCAAATTATAAGTTAAGTCTCTAGACATTGAAGTTTCAGTTTATTTTATCTTTTCATATTTACGATAGTCTAATAGGTTTCCGTCAAACTAAAAAAAAACAAAATAGCTGATCTATTGAATATAGATTAAATTTTTACATATATTGATCTAAGGCTCTAAGCGTTTAATTTTGTGTTCAGTAGATTTGTGAATTTGAATAATTTGAATATTAAATTATATTAACTTCTAGTTATAGTTTACATACCCTAATTGAAGTGTTCAATTTTATTTATTTACTAATTACGTAAACAAATATTAAATGGTTAACAGAGGGAGTAAGGAAGTACTAAGAAGAATCGGGAGATAGAAGAGGGAAAATTACTAACGGTTTTTATTCATATACTCACAATAAGAGCATTTTTTAATCATTTTTTGAGTTTTAAAGATATTTTTAAATTTTTTGAAAGTTTGAGAAGATATTTTGTATAAAGTACTAATAACATCACTTCAAAACTAACGATAATAGATTTTTAAGACTATTTTTTTTAGAGTTTAGTAATTTTTAGAACTTCCAAAAATTCAAAAATATACTTAGACAAAAAACTTGCAATATATATATATATATATATATATATCGAGATTGATTGATAAAAGAAAAAAAAACCAGAGATAGCAAAAATGTTATACTATTTAGAGAAATAGTAAAAAAACAAAAACAATGACGGATAGACTTAAATAAGTGTCAATCACGGATATTATCAATGATATGGTTCTATCAATTTCCACCACCGATAATGTTAATGATAAACTTATAGTTTTTATCGCTGAGAGCCACTGACATATTTATGTCAACATTTATCAGTGATAAACTTCTAACATTTTCTATCAACATTGATAAACTTCTATTAACGTATATTAATGATATGTTTGTATCAATTTCTACCATCGAGAGATGATAATAAGACGAGTTTGTTAAACTTTTAAATACTTTGACTATATTCGTAAAAGTGCCCATAAAAAAATGTAAAATAAAATTGATTCGGAAATATTAATTTTTTTTAATGAGATATAGAGCAGAGGGGTTTAATGAAAGCAAAAAGTTGTTTGGACAAAAACGGAAAGAATAGAGAAATACGCGCTGCCAATTGGCGTGTTTAGTACTTTCCTATATCGTACGGTTGGATTTCCTGCTTCTATTTTCCTTACGGTTCTGCCCACGTGTCACTTTATGACTGGCTCATCTTCTTTATCTCTCTCTGTATTTTGTTAACCCTCGAGGCTAAATTTGGTATTTTCCATTTCTTCAACAATATTTCCACATGAATTTTAATTTCATTTTTAACCCATTAAAAAAAAAACAGCTTAAATGATTAAAATACTACAAAAATTACTATTACTAATAATATGTAGTCAAAATAGATTTAAATATATATTTACCATCCTGAAGTTACAAGTTCAAATTAAATATTTTCTTACGATAACGTGATTAAAAATAATGGATCTTGAATTCCAGGGTAATAATGACAAGTGTGAAACGTTTTTTACTTATATCACACGATTGTTCCCTTTTAAGGAAATGTTTAAAATATAGTTTTTGCTCTTAGATTTATATTTGTTTCTTTTCTATATCAATTGTTATTTTTACTTTTTTTTTGTACATTGTACATGATGATAACTCATCGTCACCCTTCAAGAATTTGTATTTGAATTTTAGGGTTTAGGGTAATTTTAAGTGAATTGTGAGACTAGTGGTAACATAGGTGTGTCATAACGTGCTATGTTGAGAAAGAAGTATGAAATAAAACATGAAAATAGATAGTTCGTTTTTATCAATAATAATAAATAAATAAATAAAGAGTTTCTCCATGAATTATTTTTATTTACAATTGACTTAGATTTTTTTTTCTTTCTAATTTTTGTTTAGTTTAAGGTAAATGAGGTTCAAAGATGTGATATCTCATTTATAACTCTATATTTGGAAGTTCCAAAAAGGACAAAATTGATGAATGTGCATTCAAATGAGAAGATTTAATATAAAGAAAAAATGATTGATTAATCAATTATATATCATACCCATAAATAGTTAAAAAAAAGCCTACACCATATTATTCAAATGAATGAGCATTTAATAATTGAAGTTTGTATGCTCATAAAAATAAAAAATAAAAATCTTCATATATATCTCAAATCTTATATATATATATATATATCCTTCAAGTTAATTTATATAAAATCCCATTCAAATAGTGAGATCTCTCGTAGTTTCCATTATTATTATTATTATTGATTTGACATTCGATGATTATTCCTTCGATATAACTAAGTACGAGATGTATACAATGATCTGTTACTCCACTTGATAAGGCAATATATATATATTATATATTCAATAGTATAATATGATTAGTTTTGAGTTTGAGATCAATCTAATGATTTTACTTGCCTCTCAAATTAACAATTTGAATTTTTTTAAACATTGTGGTTGTTTTTTTTTTTGTAGTTTTTTTTATGATGGCCTGTCAACATTTGAATTCTTAATAAAATTTAGAAAATAAAAATACTTTTTTTTTTTTTTAAAGAAAGAAACTTATTTGAAATTCTTTTAGTTTTCGAAGCTATTTAAACTATTTTTTAAAAGTAAACTCAAAAAATAACAAAACTTGCAAGGGAAAGTATTGTTCATAATCTTGATTTTCAAAAACCAAAAAAATTATGGCTCATCATTTGGAAAACACTTAAATTAAGCATATAAACACTTTTTCAGTCCCTAAATTTTTTAATTTGTTATCTACTTTTTACTAATTTTTAAAAAAACCCGAATGAAGTAGTTTTAAAATCTTATTTTTTTATTTTAGAATTTGATTAAAAGATCAATGATGCAAAGTATGATAAAAGAATTAGAGAAAATAGACTTAATTAAAGAAAAAACAATTAGTTATTGAAAAAAAAAGGGGTACGAGGGGGAATTCTAGTAATCTAATTTCAAACTTCAATGAGTAAGAAAGTTGAAGGGATGAAAACAAGAATGTAAGAAAGGCCAGGGGCAACATGAGAAATAAAGCAAAAATGAAGGACTAAAGTGCAATAATGAAAGTTAAAAAAAGAATGGAGTCTTATTCAGAGAAAGTAATGAATGATATCACAATTTATTGCGTAATACAAAGGACAAAGTCTTGTAATATTTAGGTGTGAGGTTATTTGTCAAAAACTTAATGATCCCTCAACTGTCACTTTCTCTAAATTTGGCCCCAAAATTAAATTAAATATTTAATATATATATACATACTCATGGTCCTAATAAGATACTCTTTTCTTTTCCAAGAAACCCCTCTTCCCTTCATTTAGGTATAATATTTAATTCCCCCTCCCCAAATCTTTCTTTTTTTAAAAAAAAAGAAAAAAAAAATCCTCAATTGGTTCTTAATATTCCAAAATTTTAAATTTCTTATACTCAGTATTTAAATTTCTTTTTCGTCGAATGATTTCGTACGTCGCTATAAATTGTCAAATAAAAAATAAATAATATATGTTTTTGTTTGGTAACTATTTAGTTTTTATTTATTTTCAAAAAAATTGTGGTTGGTTTTTTACAATTATTTTATAAAAATTGTCAAAAGTAAAAAAACTGACAAAATATTCACAGTTCATAGAAAAATCATGTGTAATGATTTTTTTGTCTTTTAGTGATTTTTTTTCTATAAATTGTAAATAGTTTGTTTGTTTTTATTATTTTTGAATTTTTTTTTTATTCATGATTTTTCCATATTTTCCACTGAACATTAGAGCATTTAGCCATTTTTCAAAAGAAAAAAAAAGTTTTTGAAAACTAATTATTTTAATTTTCAATTTTTTTAAAACAAAAGTCATCTCAATTCAATTAGGTTATAATATATATATATATATATATATATATATATATATATATATATATTTAAATGTTAGGGTGTATTTGACATGTTTTTCCAAATGATAAATTTAAAAAATAAGTTATTTTGAGAAAAATGTGATACATTTAATAACCAAATAAAAATGACTTATAAAAAAATGAATTTTATAAAATAAGTTGGTTTCAGATAAATACTAAAAATTAAAAAATAAATTATGAGTGTTTAATAGGTAATCTCTCTCTCATTTTTATGATAAACTTCGATCAATTCTAGTCACCACCTTCGATAACCACCATCAGCTAACTTTCGACCACCACCTCTAGACATCTACATTTGTTAATACATAAATATAAATAGTGAGTTTAAAAATGTTATTATTTTCTTAGAATCAAAATTTAGTATTAGTTGACATAGCAAACATATAATTATGACATGATATGGTAATTATTTAGTTTTTTTAATTTTTTCAATTTTCAAAAGTATGTTTGGTAATTCTCACAACCTATTTACCATGATTTTTTATATTTCCAAAACATTTTTTTATTTAAAACATTGTTTTTTTTATCTTTTTAGTTTACAAAATTTGACATTATTTTTTTATTCAAGAAAGAGTATGCTTGTTTTAACTTTACAATGGTTAAAATTTAAAAATAATCGACACGTTTGACGTCTAATCAAAAGAGACTTTTTTAGTAGAAATAAGGAGTGAAAATTTTGAACATGAACCTCTTGGTTCTGGATACATACAAATGCTAGTTGAGTCAACTCTTTTTAGCTACTCAACAAAGATTTTGAAACACTTTTAAAGTGTATTTTAAACATTTATATTAACAATACACGTTAGATGTGAGAATCAAATCTCTATCTTCGAAGTTGACAGTAAGCACTATATCAATTAAGTTATCATAAATTTCTATAACACATCTATTTAACAATAACTTTTACCATACAAAGTTACAAGTTTTTTCTACTTTATATGTTATTTAAATTTTATAAATATCATAATGAAAAAAAATAGAAAAAAAGAAAAAAAAATTATTGTAAGTAAGTGTAACATATGCACTTTGTTTTAAATATTTTATTGTAAATAATCATTTACCTTTTTTTTTCAGCCCAAAGTATAATCATTTACCCATTTTATACTTTAAAAATTACATTTTATCTCCTAATTTGTCAAGAAAAAAATATATATATATATAAATACACTCTTCCTCATCATTTCTATTTTAACATCATCATTGACCTCCTTTCTTCCTTTTTCTTTTAACATAAACTACACACCGATCTCGTACAAACTTTCAGTGATAGCTTCTATCAACGATTACCAATTGACTCACACATTGTCTTATAAATAATGCTAGATTAGGACGCGTGGAATGGAAAAATGAATGCGAGAGATGATGTTAATAAAGCAAAGAGAATTAAATTAATGATATATAAGGTAGTTACTAGTCAAGGTAAAATAATAGAATATATTATAATTATTATTAAAAATATTTTTTTTTTTAAAAAAATAAAATTGAAGGAGACAGAGAGATTTGAACTGTATCCATCTGGAAAAATTAAATGAAAATGAAGAGGGCCCTTTATCCTTTATCCTTTCTCTTTGGGTATGAAGGAAAGAACCTGAGAAAGAAGGGAATAGCTCTCAATCACTCTCATTTATCAATGCTTATATGACTTATGAAACTTATAGTAATCATACTTATTATTATTCTTATTATCTTCTATCATTATGTATATATATCTCATCATTATTTTAATATATAGTTGATGACTAGACGATACATTAATTGTTATTTCAAAGGTCTATAGTATAACAAAATCGTGGGTGTTTAGATGCACCTGCAAATTTACTATAGACTCGAGAGGCTCGAACCTCCTCAACTTTATGGTTATGACATAGTATCAATATCACCAACTAGACTAGTGATAAGTTTCTACTTGACATGACTTATTTTACGGAGTAATATTAAGTTTCTTTATTTGTTTTTTTTAATGTCATGTATGTATGCTAGACTTTTTTTTTTAAAGTACAAATTGAGGGTTGAGAAAATTGAACCGCATACTTCCTGGTTCTCGACATGTAAAGATGTCAGTAGAACTAAAATTTTGTTGGAATATCTACCGGACTTAATTTGTGTATATGTTGATATGCAACGAGAAACGAGAAAGGTACTATTAAATATATGTCTAATGTAATCGCCACGTCATAAAACATTTTTAGTTATTTGTTGAAAAATAAATAAATGAAAAATACAAACTAGTTTTTGAACCATCTACATGGTAATTGTGTTCTGTTTAGGTGAAATGGAATGTTTTGAGAAAAGTGAGTGAAATTCTACATAAATCAAATCAATAATTTCATATCTTCTATTTGTTTTATTTTATTTTATTGTATTTTTATTATTGTAAATGATTGACAATATTATTAATTATTCAACATCAAACTCTATGTTTAAACAGAAGTTCATAGTTCCTTTTTTTAAATGATATTTGATTATGTACGCTTCGAATGCTTAATCAACTTGATCAATATACTTGATAATGATGCACTTCTATTGATACGATACTGATAAATTTGTCAATCATATACTTGACAATTACGATATATTTGATTAATATAGTGCTGATATATTTGATAATGATGCATTTTTTTATACTGTCGATATACTTGATTGATATTTTGTTGATAAAATTGATAGTGATGCACTTGTTTGTAGTATTGATGGATTCGATTGATATACTGTTGATAAACTTAATAATAATGTAATGGTTTATATTGCTTATACATTTGATTGATATATTGTTCACAAATTTGATGGTGAAACACTAATTTATACTTTTGATACACTTGCTTGATGTACGGCTAACAAATATGATAATGATATACGGCTTGTTTATATTGCTAAAAAACTCGACTAATATATTGTTGATATACTTAATAATGATACAATAGTTTATGTTGTAAATACTTTATAATGATACATTTATTTACACCATTGATAAAATAGTGTATTTTTCACTCTATTTTACTAACTTTAAGGTTACGTCCTAAGAATCTATTCGCCTCTTGTCAATGTCACACTTCTCTAATTACATTTTGGATTTATTTTGGGATTGATTAAAGAATCTTGTTGATAAATAGTCGTTTGGTTGACGTTATTTAAGCTTTGTTTTTAATGAATCATTTGGTTCAATATGATCCATTCACCTTATATAATTATTATTTCGGTACTTTACTTTACAGAAGATTCACTTCTTAGGTTTGTGTCTATTTGATCTCCAAATCATAAAAACAATTATATTATAAGATTCTGAACTTTCAATTTTATGTTTAACGAGTCTTTAAACTTAAAACATATACGTTAAATTTGATATTTTTTTTATTTTATCTAACATATCATGCACTTATTTAATTATTTTATTGTTGATTAATTTTTAAAATTACTTTGAAGGAAAAAATTTCAAGGAACTTATCTAGCATAGGTTTAAGAAAAAATTAGGTTAAATATCATGTTTAGCTTATGTATTTTTAGACATTATCGTTTCGAATAAATCACTATATTTCAAAGTTACGTATAACATATAGATCCTTCGTTTTTTTTTCAAAAAAAAAAAATATCAACGAGGTCCTAGTTTTTAAATTTTGTGTCTTGTGACTTAACTTTAAAAGATTGTCATATAAGACCCTAAACTTTTAGACTTCTAGTTTTGTATATTTAATAATTTTTTAAACTTTAAAAATTTAAAAATGTCAATTAATTTCACAAACTTTCAATTTCATGTCTACTGTTTCTCATTTAGATGAGCCTTTTTTTTTAAAAAAAATAGTTTAATAATTTAGATATCTATCCTACACAAAATTGAAAATTTAAGAGTTTATAAAATACTTTAAAAATCAAGGATTAATCTAATAAAAATAAAATTTTAGAGACTTATTAAATATATTTTTAAGTTGATAACCTATTGACACAACTTCATTAGAAATCTTTTAAAATTTAAACATTTTTAGACACAATTATATAAAATTAATTTATATCAACGAAACTAAATTTGTCAAGTTGTTTTTTTTTTTTTCACAAGCTTCTAATTTCACCAAATTTGGAGTATCCACATTTTTATCCTCTATTCAATTTCTTCCAATTTCACACATAGATAATTTTCATAAACTTGTTAATTTCAATAATAATAATAAAAAAAAGCATTTCACAAAATTAAGTTTGTCAACAATTCATGAATTACTCATTAAATAACTTTGTCAAAACTCACAAAATTTAACTTAAAATACTATAAATCATATTTATTTTAAACTTAATGGGTATCGAAGGATGAAGGTGTAGCATACTTTACGAACAAGGGAGAGTTTTTTTTTTTATTTTATCTACATTTATCGTATGAAAACATTATAACATTTATTTAAGTTTTGACAATATATAGTAAAAGTACGATAAAAAATTAAACTATACTCGTTTCGACTTAAATTGAAAGTTGGTAAAATAGGGTTTTTTTTTTTTCTTTTTAAAGAGGAAAATTTTTTGGAAGAGGGGAAAATGTCACGTTGATAATAAATGTAGGGGTGGGAGAGTAGGGTCCACTAAACTTGTGGGACCCGGAATGGATGGCGTGGACGTGGTAGGGGCATTGGATTGGATTATAATCAATATTATCAATCTATTTAATTTGTGCTTAGTCACCATCCTTCACGTGCCAATGCCATTTTTCAATTTTTTATTTTTATTTTTGTGGATCCCACCATCTCCCTTCCACGAAAATACTTTAATTTTTAAAAGTTCAAATTTTTTTTCGATTTTTCTCGCAAATTTTCAAATTTTAATGCTAAAATCATCTCCTTCTCAATAACATTGGGCTAAAAAACTATAACCTATGGATGGTGTAAAAATGAGATACAATACAAATACAAATATCGAAAAGAAAAAATAAATTAAAGTAAAATTTAAGAAATTAAGAAAATAGAAATTCTTCGCAAATTTCACTATTTTCAATTTCTTTGTAATTTCAATCAATATGTGTCTCTTTAAAATCCACAAAATGTCACTATCTATAGACAGTTTGACAAGCATGACAATATAAATGGTACGTGGAGGAAGTGACACATGACGATGGACGTTAGACATAATGAACATCTATTTAATAATATTTATAATATATAAATATTTTTGTAACGCATCGAGTTTTCAACCTTAACCCAAAGTCGTTACTTAAGTAAAAATCATTAAAACCATTTTTAAGGACGAAGACAAAACAAAACAACTATTTTAATTAAATCCAAGTAAAGTAACAAATGATTTCCAAACGTTTAAATCAAACTAAAAATGCAAAAAACATAAGAAAAAAAACCTAAACGAGATCCCTAAAATAGTTTTCTAACCAAAGTCAAACTGAATCGAAATCAAACTCGAACGTAGAAAAGAAACTGAATCAAAATCAAACTCAAACATTGAAAACTAAATGTAGAAGATTTTGACTAGATCTAAAACTCAACCGCACAAAAGAAACCCACCGTCATGAGAGGGAACCAATTATGATTGATGGAGTCGACTTGGCGGCAAGAGGTTGGGTCCATCGCTGACCTCTACCTCTAACATTCTCTTTTTGCATCCTTATTTAATTACCTTCCCTACATTTTTTTATTATTTTATTTGGCTCAATATTTTATAGAAACTAATTCTATTTTTTTTTTCAAAAAGGTAATTGTTAAATTCTTATAATTTTTTGAAAATTATTTTCAAATATAATAAAATAAACTAAAATGTTTATAAACTACCGTCAAATATCACGATCTATTTATCTGTGTCTATTTATATTAATAGTCGTCTGATTTTATAAGCGTCGATAATAATTATATGATAGAATGAAATGTTAAAATAAAAATGGTAAATATTTGTATAGCCACTTTTTAAGAGTAACCGTGGAACTATATTAACTAATTATAGAAATATTTAGATGGATGGTTTTAGAATTTTAGGATGGCCAATAATTAAATTTAAATTGTCACGTGATACACACACGTGGGAGGACGCGTTTTGTACTACACACCACGTCATCATCTTCTTCCTTTGGAAACAAATCAAAAGCAAAAATGGCAAAGACCAAAAACAGATGGCTTTTAAACTTTTAACCTTTTTGCAGCCATGGATCTCAATGAAACCCAAAAACTCGCAGTCTCCTTTTTTAAAACATAAAACCACTAAATTTTCTCTGATTTCCATATATAATGGGTACACTTTTTCTCTCACACCACTCATGATATGGATAAAATTTGGGATGGTTTGTATGAATTTAGGGATATTTTTAAATATAACAAAATTAATAAAAATATTTACAAAAATAGTGAAATATGATAGAAAGTGACGTGGACGGATAACCATCTATTAGTGTTTACGTCCATTTGAGCTTTGGTAATCCATCAATTTATACTATTTAGAATGATCTGTGTAGATAAATATGGTTATTGAATTATAATTTTATCAATTAAACTTTATACTTTTATTAACTCTAAATTAAAGTTTTATTGAAAAATGGTTTATGCATCCATTCTAATTACCTATTTTATTTCCACCTTTGAAAAGGTTCAAACACATGTAAGAGTTGAATACAAGAACAATTTTTAAAGATAAGTATAATTGTTGATGCCAAATTTGGATATGGGAGAATGTGTCTGACTTTCAGGTGACACCAACAATGAATTTGTTTGAAGAGAAGAATAATGTGGTTTGTAAAAGAGAAAAGTTGGATACTTGTGTAGTGTTTGTCACACACACTTTGTTGATTAAGTTAGAGAGTGAAAGAATGTGGAAGCTACAAAATTTGAGAATATGACTCAAGTTACTTCATACGAAGAAATAACGATGTATTCATAGAGACTATTGACTTAGATTTTTTTCCTAGGATTTCAGAGTCGACTCAAGATAATTAGATAACCTATCGGATCAAGAGACAAATATGGTTTTATGTTTGGCTAAGCCGATCGACATCGAGCATCTTGTTTAAACAAGGATCTTTTGGGTCTGAGACATGCATATCTCAAGTTGGCATTTAGCATGGCTCAGGCCAAGCAAGCCAACCATCTTTTCCTTAGTCCATTTTGGTTCTCAGTTGTCACTTCCAACCAATTTCACACTTTTTTTTTCAACTTTGTTGTTTCTATTTGCACTAAAGACTAATTATATCATTCAACATAAGATCACCCATAAAATAATAAAGAGTTGAAATTTATTAACTTATAACAATTTAAAAGTTACATTGAAACAACTACATATTTTGCATTAAATTTTTCGAATTAAGTCTGACAGAAAGTGTTAATAGATACTGTTATGAAAGTTACAAGTTTGTATTGATATAACTTCGAAAGCTTTAAGCCTGCCCTATAAATATTTTACTAAAGTTAGTATATGTCTCACAGCATTGGTAGAAACAGTAGACGAAAATTTTCCTAAAAAACGTGAGAGTGTTGGTAGCATCGAGGAATGTTTGGAGTTTGTTCATATGATTCCCAACAATTTACTGTCAGTTTCAAAAACACCAAATTAACAATCTTTAATTTAGTTAATATAATTAGCTCCAAAATTTGACTAAGTACTGTCTAGAGTTTTGTAATTGTCGATGTAATTATTCTTTTTCCTGTACTACTCTCTTTCGTGTTCTTTCTGTTGCTTTCCGTCCTACTTTTAATGTTTGTACCATCAATTTTATTTTAATTTAGAAAAGTCAAATCTATCGATATTTTAAGCCAACCTAACCTAAAAGGACCGTAAAAAATTCAACCCAATCTAACTTATACAATTTAGATTCGGTAGTTCAAATTGTCAGGTCATTTGAACAACCCTAGTTGAGATTTTGATTCAACCAAAAATTGTCCCATAAATTAGAGAAAAAGACTTTTATCTCGTAGAGGATCACCCACATTTCAAAATAGGTGATCGAGTAGAGCCTACTCGAGCGATTAGAAACATATTTTGGTTTTATTTTTAAACAAGAAAAGTGATGTAAAAATGATTTGAAACCATTATTTAAACAATATCATTCCCTTTAGGAGGGACATAGTTTTAAAAAAATGTGGAGACCCCATTTGAAAATTAAGGAATCTGTATTGTTGATAGAGATAAGATTTATGTTTTGTTTTTCTTCCATTTTAATTTGAAGGACAATGACTTATAAATACATTCCACCATCCTTCTAGGCTCCACCTCTCCAATTCTCAAACAATATTTAATTGATGTCATGTCTCCAAATTTTCTTTATATATATAAACCCTCATATTATAAATGTCTATCCATCTAAAGTTTGATGTGAACATTATCAACAGTTCATAATTTACTATATATATATATATATATATATATATATATATATATATATTTTAAAAAAAGAAATTGACAAAATCTTTTAGAAAATGTAAATGTAAAACAATAGTGTAAATTAGGTAAATACTGATATTTTTTGAAAAAAAAAACAATAATAGAATTAAGATTTAAATATTTAAAGATAGGGAGCTGGGAATTAATTTTGGTGTTGGAGAAAGTAGATGCAAATAGATTCTTTTTGGTTGAAAATTTGAAAAGAATTAAAGTAGGGAGTAGGAATGTATAGGATCTCATTTTCATATTATCATTACTTCAAACTCAATACATTACAACATGCAACGTGTAACTTTGAAAGCCTTTCGTATAAATTTGGCTACATCATAAGATTAGTCTTTAAATTTCACGTTTTTATTTGTTTGTGTTCGTTGGCACTTTGATCTCGTTTGCATTCATGTGGTAGATGACAATAGTAAATTTTCTACAAAATATAGCAAATTCCTTCATTGTCGGTGATATTGATCTTCTGTAATACTCAAATGTCCATCAAACTGAATATCTAGTGTATCTAATTTTGTTTCTCAATTTTTGTTAGGTATAGATTAGAATTATCTCCTCACATTGTTTTGAAATTAAAAAAAAAGATGCAATCTCTTTTTTCTTTTTCTCAATTATCTAATCTATATATAATATTAGATTTTTCAAGTTTATACCTGGTACAGTTATCATGTGTTGGTCGACTGTACCAATCATATGTGAGATACAATGGGAGAGAAGAGAGAAGATATGCTGCAATCTTTTCCAACGTTCTTTTGTACTTCAATCGCATCTCCTAAACCAATTACAATCTCTTATAAGTCTCTATAGTTGGAGAAGATGCAACGGCCTGGTTCTAAACAAACAGCCAAAGGCTTTCGGTCTTTGCTTGAGCAAACATTTATCCCATGAGGATAGGTGGGTTTCTCTTCCCTATCATCTCTCTCCTAATTTTTATCATTTCGTCCGTGCAAGTATAGTTGTGGACTAGCTACTTTAATGTTACAAGATTTCGGAAAAAAATAATCTTATAAGGAAGAATTACACTAACTTTTTTTCCTTACCAACCAATCCTACTTTATAATTATGGGTTTTGAATTCCAATATTACTTATAATCATGGGTTTCTTCAGCTTTAAAAGTTGTATTCGAAGAATTACATTGTAATTAACTTCATTTTCTTTGTCAACCAATCTTATTATGGGTTTCTCCAACTTTAGAAGTCAAAATTAGATATTTTAATTTGAAAAATTACACTATAATTATTTTCTTTTCTTTGTCAACTGATCTTACTCGATAATTGTTGGGCTTTTGTGTGAAATAGGCCCAGTAAGTTTGAAACTTAGTCAATCTTTTATATATATTTACTTACACGTGGCAGGGAAGAAAGAAGCAATATAAAAGCTTTATTTCCTTTGAAGCC
>JBBPDJ010000019.1:3192000-3218206 GCA_037974625.1 Cucumis cinereus | reverse complement strand
CACAGGCTTGCTAACTGACTCATCGTTCTAGAACGGATACGTCGGAACAATTCGCCACGCAGGCTTGTTAACCGACCATAAAAAACAAATTCGCCACACAGGCTTGTAACTGGCCTTGTCAGAGCAAATCGCCACACATGCTTGCTAACTGACTCACCGTTCTTCCACCGAGTACAAAATTCATTAGGTAAAGTTAACAGAAACCGTAACCAATACATCAAGTCCAAAACATTGTGATCACAATAACCAGTGAATTCTCATGCAGCAGATAACACAGATAAGTAGTATGACGGGTCATGCATAATCTATACAAAATATATTCAAAACCCCAAGTTAACACCACATTGCAGGCACACTAACCATCTCCACACCTTATACGCCAAAGGCGTGGATTCGGTAGAAGTATTTCTCACTCATCCAATTTTAATTAATAATTTCCCATAAAAATTATTAATTAAAATATCTTAAACTCGTTACCTAATCAGCTAATACATTTATCACATATTTAAGAAACCTAGATGTCGCATAAATAATCATACTGTCACATAAATATCCTTGTCGAGGAACCAGTAGTAAGTCCATTACACATTCAATTTTAATTAATAATTTTCCATAAAAATTATTAATTAAAATAACTCAAATCCGTTAGCTAATCAGTTGATTCATTTATCACATCATCACACAACTCAGATGTCACATAGATAATTTCATAAGTATCCCTATTACTTATCGAGGAACCAGTAATAAGTCCCTTACCTCAAAGTGTCGTTAATACATTGGCTTGAGTTTCTCCCTCAATTTGATCATATACATAAAATATTTAATTAATAATTTTTCATAAAATTATTAATTAGTTTAAACTTTAATCCTTCAATAAAATACTTTAAACTTACCAATTGGTTGCCGAATTCCAATCTAATTCGTAGAGAGAATTCTACGAATTAATTCCTCATGAATGCTCCAAATTAATCCTATATATACCAATTTAATTAACAAATTTTCCAAAAATTGTTAATTAAATTTAACCTTCCAAGTAGTTCTTTAATCTTACCGATTCGTTGTCGACGCTCCAATTAATTTGTAGGTGAAATCCTACAAATTAATTCTAGTCATACTTCCAAAAGAACCTTCAATTAACCAAGAACAATTCCCAAATTAATTCTCGATTTAACTTGATTGGGTATCCAAAAATCCAAAATAAATACTCAATACTTACTCATATAATTAGCGGCGGCGACCGTGAGCGACAACAGAAAAATCAAATCTGGAGAATTAAATGGCATCGGCGAACGAAGAAGCGAAACGATTGAGCGAAGCAAATGCCGGAAACCGACGAAAAAAAAACACAGAGGGGCGGCAGCGTGAAGGCTTTGGAAGAAGATTTTAAAGTTTTTTTTAACTTTCACGCTTTCCAAGATACTCTAAATTAATAAATAATAATATTAATTTAAAAATAATAATATTATTATTTATAAATAATAATAATAATCTTTTATTATTATTATTATTATCTTTTTCCAAATCAAATAAATCTTTTCCTTTTCCTATTCCAAATCAATCAAATCTTCCTCTCTCATCTCTCAATTATCTTCTAACAAAAAATAATTAAATATATATACCCATATATGTATTTAATTTCTTAAGCAAAATAATTAACATCCCAAAACAACTTTGATCCCAAAATAAATCCAACTTATTTATTTAAGATAAGGAAACTAAAAATATCTCAAATTTTTGGGATGTTACATATCATGGATACGATTCAGTTTGTATTTAATACAAACACAATGATCCAACGCATTCGTTTAGGTGACATGCGAGTGGGGTATCCTATGTAATGAGTTTGCATAAAACTGGACCACGAAATAGTAATCACTAGATGTAATTTCGTTGAGTAGTTTGTATAAGATGTTGACCTTTACTCACAAACATTTTGACTGACATATGGGAATATTGAGCAGAAACAAATATAGTTTGAGAGGAGAATCCAACTATAGAGAAAGTTTTTCCATACCCACTGAATCCAACACCTTTTCTATCAGCAACTTGCTTCCCAGTGTTGAGAATCTTATTAAGATCATTTCTCATTGAGTTCAACATACGAACAGACTTGGATAATGATTCAAATTACAACTGAGATGTTTTTAGATCATTTTTTTAAATTCAGAACTAGTGCTCAATAAACGATGGTTATCCTCAACTAACTTTTGAATTCTGTCCTTCCATTAAACTAACACACGAAGATCGTCCTCCCTTTTTTATATATATTTCTTCAATTGTCAAGTTGCCTACTTGAGGGATAGAGAGACTCGAATCACTACACCATTACTACAAAAAAAAAAAAAAAAACAGTTTACTTAACACTTTGATTATAACATTACTTGATGATTTTATACAAAACCGTTAAGTAATGTTAAAAACTGTCAAGAATAAACAAAAGAAGGAATAATGAATTTTTTTTTTGGAATTTTTTTAATACTTGACAGTTTTTACCTGTCAAGTACAATTATTTTTGCTTGACGGGGTTTAACTGTCAAGTAATATTGTTTTAATTGAGTTTTTTTATCAAAAAATTCATTCCCCAAAATTTCTCCAATTTTATTTTATTTTCCCTCTTATTTTCTTTCTTTTTCTCTTCTTTCTTTTCCTCTCCTTTTTCTTTTTCTCTCCAGCTTTCTCACGATAGTGTGATATGAAGAACGACACTGCTCCAAAGACGACAACTGGACAGTGAAAAGAAGACTACGACGACGATCATTTGACCATTTGATCAAAGACTCAATAAGAATAATCTGGCCTATTTCCAATCGTCATCTGTAAACTCTTTTAGAACCTCCTTCACCAATCAAGTTCTCTTCCTCGAAACCTCTCATGGCCATCGCCAACTTGCGAAACAGGAAACTTTGTGCAACTCCACATTTTCGGTTGTTTCCACTTCTGGGTTTCCTTTTTTTTTTTTTCAGTTTCTAACAACAAATTCAACAACCATATGATGAAAATCAAAAGCTTAACTAATTTTTTTTTTAGCAACAAACATTAAAAATAAGTAGTTTAGCTTTGAAAAAATGGTAAGTGGATCTAGCAGAGAGTACAATGTCAAGCACAATATCACATACAATATGGACGACAAATAGATAGTCACAGGAGCAAACAGAAAATAATGGTACAAAGATTGATAACCTAGTTCGATGCAAAATCATCTACGTCTGGAGGCATTGTGCTCGGTGGAACAAAACTTCACTGTATAAAGAGTTTAACAATTACAACGAAATTACTTATCTGACATACTCCCTCTTTAGTGCCTCTCGTATAGCTTGCTCTTCAATGTTTCAACTTAAGCTCCCCCTAAGTTTGAGCTGCTCTCACTTACAGAAAAATTCTTTTTCAAGCTTTGTATGAGATCCTCTCAATACAATATGCTTAGGCTCTTGCTAACCCTATAATTGAATAAGAGCACGGTATAAATATGGTTAGCCTTAAAAATATATTTTGGAGAGAACAATTATTATTTGCAGGAGAATAATGAAGGCATATAATGCAGAAGAATAAAAAATCCACGAAATCTACAAATGACACAATTATATATGGAAAGAATATTTTGTTGAAGTTGTCAACGGGTAGCAATGTTGGTCTTTGACATGTTGTCCACATAATGCTCAAGTTTTGCCTTTAATAAAATTAGCCAACACACTGCAATAACAATCTCCCCCTTTGACTATTTTTTAAGGCAAAACAAACCAAACACATAAAAATCAAATTAACACAAACCATACAATAGACCAATACTTTTAACAACGGAAGCAAACCCTAAACCCTAAACCCTAAACCCTAAACCCAAACAAGAGCAACCCACAAATCGACAAACAAATCGGCAACCAAAAACCAGAAGCCAATAGACACAATCACATCCATTCTCCCCCTTTTGATTGACTTACAAAAACAATTAAAGTCAACAACAACTAAGCCCTCATCAAACAAAATAAAGTCAATCAAAAGCCTTAATCCTCTAATGCAGCACTAGGAAAGAATAATATTTAAAACAATTTTTTTTGAGAAAGATAAAAAACCTCTTTCCTATCAGCAACCCTTTTTCTAACATATTCAGCTTCAACGAGACCAACGATAGAACCTACATTTTTCATGCTCAAATCCAATACTGTTTTATTGATAACAAAATCAACATCATCCTTTTCCTTGATGATACATTGACACAAGCATTCAACTCTGAAATATCTTCATGATATCATCACCTTCAACATAATAACTCACAAGCGTATGATCAACCAGAACACTATCAAAAATCAAATTATCAAACATCACAAAACCAAAAGACCAATTTTTAGAAGCAACACTGGCAGATACATCAGAAGAAGCAATGACATCCTCTAAGAAATTCTTTGAATAATCATCCAACTGACTAGATTCAACAACAGTAATAGTTTTATCAAACTTGTTATTATTAATTGCTAAAGAATATTTCTTTTCCCAATTATTTTATATTTATCTTAAATATAGAATCATGAAGGTTTAGATTTGATTCCTTGAAATGTGGAAGATCTTTTGTCCTATTAAGAGATTCCTAATATCTTTACAAAATGTATTAAGATATTTCAAAATCTTTGATTCTTAAGATATTTCTTTTGAGAACCTATAAATAAGTGAACCACGATTGATAGGGGGGCAACAAGATTAGAAAAAGTGAAGAAAGACTGAAGGCTAAATTTTTTCAAAGGTACGATGCTAGAGTTTTAATATTTCCCATTCTTTATGCATACTGTAGAAGTAATGTTGATTGCCCAGTCACTAACTTTATGATAAAAGAGGGGCTCATATATGTACCAGATCTATCAACTTGTTATAAATAGATATCTATGAGCACTGGTTAATTAAGTTTCGAATATCATAAAGTTTTATCTTAAAGATGTGTTCTGAAAACGAAAGCCTTGTTATTGTTATTGCTTTATGTGCTTTGTTGATCTTCTGGGCTCTGACTTCATAACAAAGCTGAAGTGTTGTTGTGATAAACATATAATACACTGTGTGTATTTGATGTCAACTGTCTAGTCATTGATAATGTGAAGAACTTGCATTACAAGAGGTGATAGAATTAAGGGGAGCCTAATTATTATACATCAAGTGTTAAAAACATGAGGTGCCTGTGTTTAAACAGATAGAGAATGCCTATCTCAATATAGTATCTCATTCAATAAATCAGAGGGAGCCTGTAATTTAGAGATATATGTTAATTATGCAACAATTACTGTAGATGCTTCTTAAGTCTGTTCTAGTTATCTAAGCCGATTGTTTAGATTTTAACAGCCTTATTCTCATTTGATTGTAAGCATACAAACACTTGATTGTAATGCATACGTGCCCTCAGATATAGGTGGTATCTACCGAATTGGGTTATCAACCTCCAAAACTGACGTATGAATAGACGTAAAGGCTACATTACAATTAACATTTCTTAGAGAAGTACTCTCTTTTACCCGCCATTCAAATGTTTTCTTAGGTGCACGAGTAAATGATGTATTTATAAATCTCCTTCTTGAAGAAAAATAAATTTGAGTTTTGTTCATAGGTCTGCATAGAGCTGGAAACAGTATGGACGAATATGACATTCCTTTCTACAGAAATGACACACCCACTTTCTTCTTTGATTTCTGATGACAGGATAAGATGTTGGCCCTTTACTCACAAAAATCTGGTCTAACATATGGGAATGTTGAGCAGAAAAAAATATAGTTTGAGAGGAGAATGCAACTTTAGAGACAGTTTTTCCATACTCACTGAATCCAACACCTTTCTATCAGGAACTTGCTTCCCAGTGTTGAGAATCTTGTTAAGATCATCTGTCCCCGAGTTCAACATACGAACAAACTTGGATAATGATTCCAATTACAAGGGAGATGTTTTTAGATCATTTTAGAATCAAAACTAGTGCTCAATAGACGATGGCTATCCTCAATCAACTTGAATTTTGTCTTTCCATTATTCTAACACACGAAGATCTTCCTCCCATTTCTTATAAATTTCTTCAATTGTCAAGTTGCCAAACTATGGGGTAAAGAGACTCAAATCACTACATGTTTCATTCAACTTCATGGTTAGAGTATCAAGTTCCACATATTCTTCTAAAGAAACACAACCAATTAAGGCAACGTGCCTCATCATTAGATTCAGTACTTGTAAATGATTCATCATTTGACAATGTAACTGATGGATTTTAATGTCATAAAACTCGTAGATAGTAAATGTAATCGATTGACCGTTACTAAAAATTATTCTCATTGTAATTTCAACTACTGTTATTGTTTTATTTAACTAGTTTTGTCTTAATAGGCTAACTTTAAAGTAACATCCTAAGCTGTTTTATGAGTCTTGAAATATATGTGAAAACATACATGGATCAGTGTTCGTGATACAACTTAAAGGATCTGTCGTATACAGTACCTTATCCTGGTAACATCATGGCTACGACCCACTTTGTATTTAATACAAACACAATGATCGAGTGCGTTCGTGTAGGTGACATGCGAGTGGGGTATCTTATGCAATGAGTTTGCATAAGACTGAACCACGAAATAGTAACCACTAGATGTAACTTTGTTGACCAGTTAGGTTTCTATTTCAATAGGATGACCTAGGTAATTTAGTTTTAATCCTAAGTGTATTATCAACTCCAGTTCACTAGGGATTGTCGTTTGATTTTTACAGATGAGAATGGTCAGATTTTTGACTCAATAAGCCTACCATTTTGGAGACAAGACCAAGTGAGAAGCTGAGAACATAATCAAACAAGATAAAATTCACTCCTTTTCAACTTTAGGGTAAGTAGATGAGTGTTCTCTTAAATGGTGTTTTCAAGACTTGGACATGTTTTCTCTTTGGTCCTTAATCTCAAATTAATTAATCTTAATTAATTAATTAATCAATGTTTTGATGATAAAAAATCTGATTTTATTTATTAAAAATTCTAGTATTTTGGTGATTCTATTGTGTAGAGTTCAAAGTTATGAATCCAATGCAATTTGAATTGTGCAAATCGAAGTTCAAACGAAGAAGTTATAGCCGAAACAAGCTTAAAAGAAAAATACTCGAGGCAGTGACGCGGTCGCCAAATAATCAAATTAGATTCAATTAGTGAGTGTCAAGTGGAGCTTATGGAGGAGA
This sequence comes from Cucumis cinereus, assembly GCA_037974625.1. Classification (NCBI taxonomy): domain Eukaryota; kingdom Viridiplantae; phylum Streptophyta; class Magnoliopsida; order Cucurbitales; family Cucurbitaceae; genus Cucumis; species Cucumis cinereus. The sequence goes on along the minus strand of JBBPDJ010000019.1, from coordinate 3,211,033 downwards.
AACACATTGTTGATTATTTTGATTGGCTTTACAAAGAAAATAGTTTTAAAATGATTTTAAAAATGAATTTAATATTATTTTAGGTTTGTGTTTAACGACTAGTTTTTTACACATAGTAGAATTTTGATTTTTGATTGGTTTTAAAAGAATTTACTTTATGTTTGTATTTAACTGCTAGTTTTTTGAAAAATGGTGATTTATTTTTGTTGGATTTTAAGAAAAATGATTTTATAAAGATATATATTATTATATTATTATTTTTTGTGTGTCTAATGGCTAGTTGAATTTAAATCTCTACCATTTGATTTTCTTTTATAAAATCCAATGGACCAAATTGATTTGAGATTTCAACATCCTCTTTCTCTATTTAAAGACATGTTCTTCTCCAAATTAATACACATATTTGAAACATCAATTACATATTATTTTTCAATCCTCTCCAAAAGTTCAAAGCTTCCATTGTTGTTCTCTCCAAGCTTCATTATTCATTCTTTTCATCTAATTCTTGAGAGAGTTATATTGTATTATGAGGATTCATTTTTTGAGCGCTTTAATTTTTAAATCTACTCTTAGAGAGAGTTTTTCATAATTTCAAAATCCATTGCTAAAAGGGTTGCTCTTAATCCTTAAAAAGAGTTGTTTGTGAAGGTTTGATCGTGATTCGTGAAAACGATTGAGTTTGCTCTTGAACTCGTAAAAAGAGTGGTGTAACAATTGTCTCTAATCTGTGAAAAGAGTCGGTTTGAAGTTTCAGTGACATATCCAAGGGGAGCTTGAAAAGTGGATGTAGGCCGGTTGTGTCGAACCATTATAAAATTATCGGTGGTAATTTCTCTATCCCTCTCCTATTTGGTTTTGCAATTAATTTGTCGATATAGTTCATTGCATAAAGTTAATTGCTACAATTTTTGCTTGAATTTGTTTGTCTCTTTATAAGTCATTTTAATGTGAATTTATTGTCTAAGTCACTTATTAGCGAAAAAGTTTGTTAATTTGTTTAATTGGGATTACTTAGTTAAAAAGTTTTCATTAATTTGTAAAAACCCTATTCACCCCCTCTAGAGTTGCCATACCGATCCTATAGAACGAAGGGTCCTAACCTTTACAAGGCACGGAAAGAGTTTCTATTTATTGGTTGGACCATAAACATGTTGTTCATTAGAGAAGAACTGATATTTAAGGGCTATGAAGTAACCAAGGGATAAAATAATAATTTGATGCAACTGGTGTTACAGACATTCGTGAAAGACGAACTTGATATTGTTGGTGTATATTCACGGGCCCATAAATATATCTACAGTGAGGATAGTTCAGTTGTGAGTCTTTAGTGAAATGTATACATAGTTAACAAATATTAATTAATGTGGTTAATGAGTTTAGCAAATTAATCTAATGTCGTTATAGCTTCTGATTTGTAAGTTCATTAGGCCCCCTTCCTATGTCGTAAAAAGTATTGAGGTTATTATATATTGATCGTAATTTAAAATGTTCAAATGTACTTAGGGAAATAATATAATGTATGGTTATACATTATAATATAAAGTTTATATTTTAATTAAACTTTGTTATACAAATTTAATTTTGGATATGATTCAAAATTAATTTATGAAAGAATAAAATATTTGAACTAATTTAATGTGAATTAAATTCATATTAAAACTGTTGGTTAAAGTTTAATATGTGTATGAGACAAATTAAAACTCTATAAGTTATGAGAGAGATACAATTGAATATGGTTCAAATGGTAATTAAGTTAAATATATGATGTTTAACTTGGTAATCGATTAATTGGAGAATTAATTAATTATTTAATTTAATTTAATTTAATTTAATTAGTTGAATTAAAACTATAGATTATGTGAGAAATGTTCATTTAAATATGATTTAAATGAAATTGTTAATTAAATTTGATTTATATAATTATTATTTTATTAATAATGTTAAAATTAACTCATGTCTTGGGAGTTACTTAAACCGTGGGAATCATCCCACGTTCTCCTACTCTCTCTCCATCTCTTGCGTATAAGGCACCTGTAAAATAGAAAAGAAAAGATTTTGTCATTGTTTTGTTTTGACGGAAGGAACTTAACTCAAACATTTCTCTAAATTATTCTTTCAAGAATATCATTTTCAATTCCAAATGGTTCCCACAAACCAACCTAAACCTCAATCCCTCAGAGAATAAAGAGGACTTCAGATGATGGTGATCGTGACTTCCAATTGGTGAATTGTAGATACAAAGACGACAATGAGAGTAAATTTCAAGTTTTCTTTAATTCTATTTTTTGTAAAAGCATGTGTAATCTAAGTTCTCTGTATTAAATTTGACCAATGTATGTGTATTTATTAAATCCTAATTAATTTCAGAATTGGGTCTGTAAAATTATTCTACATCGTAGGGCTTTAATCCTTTTTAGTAACTAAGTACCCTTTGCTTTGTCCTCTCAAGAAATTTGGATATTTAGCTCGATAGTAAACAAAACCTTCACATTCTCTACATCTAAAATTCTTGTCATTCTTACTTTTAGAAATTCCAACACTTCTATCACCTTCTCGTCTTCTCCCTAAAGGTAGAGGATTCCTCATTACATTGGCATTGTTGTAGTTGTTGGAATCCTTTACATGAGATGGCCCGTAATTACCAGAGCGTTTGTTTAGAAGTTTCACAACTTTTGTAAACGAAAACAGAGAATCAACAAAATTTTCTTCACCATCTAAAATAGATGGACAAATAATTGATCCACATTCCCTAATCGACTCTAACGAATACTCAATGAACTAGAAGTCAACCTGCTCTGATACTAATTAAAAAAATGATATGTGGATCTAACAGAGGACACAATGTCAAGCACAATGTCCCATACAATATCTATGACAAGTAAGCAGTCACAAAAGAAAACAAAAAAATAACGACACAACGATTGATAGGCAAGTTCGGAGCAAAATCACCTATGTCTGTGGGGCAGTGTGCCTGGTGGAATGAAACTTTGCTATATAAAGAGTTTACCAATTACAACGAAAGTACTTATCTGAAAGATTCCCTCTTTAGTGGCTCTCGTATAACTTGCTGTTCAATGTTTCAACTTAGGCTCCCCCTAAGTTTGAGATTCCCCTATTTTCACACAAATGTTTCTTGAAACTTTGTATGAGATCTCCTCAATACAATATGCCTAGGCTCCACTTAAGAGAAAGATCCCCTCACATTCATCATATTTAGACTTACTCTAAATACCATATAAATATCGAACTCCTCTTGACTTCTACAATGGCTATGAACCAAAAGCCTCAACGACAAGTACAAGCATTTTCAAGAACAAGACATGAAGGTTGATGATTAGACAAACCCTAAGCTCAAAACTATCAATATATAAACTTTTCTTATGAAGCAACTAACTCTAAAATTGAATAAGAGCACCATATAAATATGGTTAGCCTTGAAAATATATTTTGGAGAGAATAATTATTATTTGCAGGAGAATAAGGAAGGCATATAATGCAGAAAACAAAAAATTCACGAAGTCTGCAAATCATGCAATTATATATGGAAAGAATATTTTGTTAAAGGTTCCAACCGATAACAAATTTTGTATTTGGCATGTTGTCCAACATGATGCTCAAGTTTTACCTTTAATAAAATTAGCCAACACACTACAAAAACAAGCTTTATTTGCATCATAATCGAAGAGAGATCCAACTTAAGTAGATGCGCCGAGACATAGCTAAGTCACCGATTCTCTCCCGAAAAATCATAGTGAAGAAGTCGAACCATCTTTACTCTTCATTTCTAATTTTTTTAAATTTTTGTTTTGTCCTGTCAAGATAAAAATAGCCACATCATTAATATATTTTGATTTAAAACTAGTCCAGTCATCGTCCTAGTTAGCCTTCCTTAAAGTTAGTATGATTTTGTTATTTTAAGGACTAAAATTGAGTATTATTGAAATCTCAGGGATAAAAGTGTTTGATTTTGAAACGAAAGGACCAAATAGAAACTAAACTCAAAACCTAAGGACTAAAAGAGTATTTTATCCAAAAAAAAAAAAAGGATAATTATAGTGGGTAGCAATTTTAAAGATGATAATCAAGTGTATAACAACTTTTTTTTATAAATTGCAAATATAACAAAGTATATGAGTGATAGACTTCTAGCGCTTGTCTAGTGATAGACTAATATTTGTTATATGGTCTATCGATGATAGACTTCTACCATTGATAGACGACTTTGATAGATTTTTATATATTTGGAAATTTCTTAAAATGTTATATATGTTAATACTTTGAATCTAATTGTTATATTTGCAACTCTTCCAAAAAATAATAATAAATATCTATGTGGATAGATATGTTTTGTTCAATTTTTTTATTCAAAATAGGAAAATTGTTTTAAATAACAACAATGCGAAAAATATCTACAAATATAGAAAAATGTCATAGTTTATCAGTGATACAACGATAGACTGCTATCTGTACCTATCAGTGACACGTATAGTAACCTATTACAGTCTATGGTTAATAGACGGTGGACGTTTGTTGTATTTGTAAATATTTTGGTTTGTTTTGCTTACATTTGAAAAAAAAAAAAAAAAACCCTTCAAAATATTTAAACTATCAGGTAAACATTTCAATTTTTTAAATAACTAATTTCAGTTCCTTATTTTTAATATTTAATCCATGTTAATGATATCTTGGTGATATTTTTATTATGTTTCATCGATTTTAATGTAATACAATAAGAATTGATGATTAACCTCTCATTCAACGACGAATTTATGGACATATAAAAATATATCTATATCTCAACGAAAATTTAAAAGCCTTTAACTTTATCCAAGTGATCTTTAGGTTAATTCCAATTTTCTAATAATATTTTGTCACTCACTTTTATAGATTAAGATTCTCTCTTGATTTCTCAACTTGAATATGAAAACTAGTTGTTTAATGATGTTTCATTTGATAACTTTTTTTTTTTAATTTTATATTTTGAAAATTGTATTTGTTTATTTCTATATGTTGGAATGACTTGAATTCATTATGTGGCACTATGAATGACCTAGTAGGAGGTTGGAGAGACCCTAAACCCTAAAGCATTTTAGTTTTCATAAATGAGCATATGTAGCTATTTACGTTTTTGTCCATAGGGTTAGAGATGTGCAATATATAAACTCTCTAACCTAGTGGTGTCAGATTGTATTTTGAAACATTTTCTTTAATAATATTTTTCCTCTACCCATGGACGTAGCTAACATACTATTAGTAAACCACATATATTTGTGCGTCAATCTTTACCTTCTTTGTATTGCTTCATTGTTGATTTCATAACAAACTGGTATCAGAGCCTACTCGTTTGGATTTTAAAATTCGGCATTTGTTCGACAATTAAGGATGTTTGGGGTAAACGTGAAAATCGACAAATTCACTGAGAGGAAAAATTTTGGTTGAGGTTGTGGGTGTCGTTGACTAGTAAGTCAAAGAAAGCAGTCACAGAAAGAAGGAATGGCAGACTCTTGAGGAGAAGGCACATGCGACGATCATGTTGTGTTTAGCTGGTGATGTCATCATCGAGGTTGTAGATGAAGAAACTGTCGCTGGTTTGTGGTTGAAGTTGGAGAGTCTCTATGTGAAGAAATCTTTAACCAATAAGTTGTTTCTGAAGAAACATATGTGTCATCTATGTATGCAGGAAGGTACATCTCTTCTAGATCATTTTGATTAGTTGAATAAAATACTATTAGATCTGCGTAACGTAGAAGTTAAGGTTGATGATGAGGATGTTGCCTTCATTTTGTTGACGTCTTTCCTCCATCGTATGAGACTTTTGTTGATTCTTATATTGGAGGGAGAGAAACTCTAACCTTAGAAGATACCAAGTCCACGTTGTTGATGAAAGAGGATCGTCAGAATGTAGAAAGCTCGGATATAGAAAGTGAGGCATCTAGGTTGGCTACTATAGGGAACAAGGGGCATAGAAATTTTGGTAAGAAAAAGTCATAATAGAATCATAAATCCGCGAAGTCTAAGGGACCTAAGTCAAATGATGTATGTAATTACTGTAAAGAAAAGGGGCATTAGAAAACCAAATGTTCTAAGCTAAAAACGTATCAAGAAAAAAAAAGGAAAAGAGTGATAAAAAGGAAACATTTGCCTCTGTTGCACAAGTTGAGGTTCATCCTGAAGAAGTTGAGATTGATTCTAAAGAAGACCTAGCTTTAGTAGTGAATCAACAATCACATTTGATAATGTGTGGGTTCTTGATTTTGGGACATCTTATCATGTATGCCCAAACAGAGAGTGGTTCTCAATGTATAAGCAAATAGATGGAAGGAACATGGAAAATGGTATTGCGTGCACGATAGTTGGAATAAACTCAGTCAAGATACAAACACATGATGGCAGTTTCTACACTTTGAATGAGGTCAACCATGTTCTATTAATAACAAAGAGTTTGATATCCTTAGTGTACTTGACACTAAGGATTACGATTTTTGAGTTAAAGGTGGAGCAATATATGTCTACAAGGGTTCTGAGGTCGTTCTAAGAGGCATAAGACATGGAACATTATCTTCTATTAGGTTTCACTATAACATGTTATGTTGTTGTTGCATCCTTTTTTGTTCACAAGGATGATATGACTAAGTTGTGGCATATCGAACTTAGTCATATGAGTGAAAAAGGAATGTGAATTCTGTCCAAAAGGGATTTTCTATGTGGCACAAGGTGTAACATGTTGAATTCTATGAGCATTGTGTATTTGGGAAGCTTCATTACAACAAGTTTCTAAGAAGTGTTCATCGTACGAAAGGGACACTTGATTATATCCATTCGAATTGTTAGGGACCTTCCAAAGTTGAGGCTATTTGAGGCAGCGGGTATTTCTTGTCTATTATTGATGATTACTCAATAATGACTTGGATTTTTATGATGAAACATAAAAGTGAAGCCTTCAAGAATATCAAGCAATGGAAGATATTGATTGAGAATCAAACTGAGAAGAAGGCCAAAAGATTACAAACTGATAATGGTTGGAAATTTTGTGGGTCTGAGTTTGATGAGTTCTATAAATCTAAGAGGATTGTATGTCATCATACTATCAGAGATACTCCACAGTAAATGGGGTTGCAGTACGTATGAATCGGACATTGTTAGAGAAAGAGGATACATGCTCTCTAATGCAGGGTTGGCTAGAAGGTTTTGGGCAGAAACAGTAAATACAACATGTTATCTAACCAATCATGGACCTCACATAGGTATTGATTACAAAATACCTTACGAGGTGTCATTGGTAAGTCTACAAATTATTCTGTATTAAGAGTTTCTTGTTGTACTGTCTACTATCATGTTAATGAAAGTAAATTAGAATCGAGAGCTAAAAAGAGTATATTTGTGGGTTTTACAAATGAAGTTAAGGGATATAGAGTTTGGTCATCTTCTGAACATAGATTTATCCTTAGTAGGAATGTAATTTTTGACGAAAATTATATGCTTAACTTATATGTGAAGCCTGTTGTGATGTCTAATGATGTTGGAGACAACAGTAGTGTTGATAAATAGGTGGAGATGCAATTCAGTTCAGATGTGAATGAATTACAGTACCAAGGTGGAAAAGATCAACACGATTGTACAGAAATAGTTGTTTTTCCAAAAACTAGAGTGACTAAAACTTCAAAAGTTGTTGTCCTGAGAGTTCTAGTTCACAAGTAAATCAACCAAGTATAGCTCGTGACAGAGCGAGAAAAGTTGCTGTTGGACCTCCAAAGAGGTATGATTTTGAGGATATGGTTACTTTTACACTATAAGTTGATGAAGATGTGGATTCTCATGAGCCATCCACCTATAAAGTAGTCGTTTCTTGTAGTGAGTCTGCTCACTGGCTTGCTGCTTTGAGGAATGAGATGGAATCTCTTGACAAGAATCAAACTTGGGAATTAGTTAAACAGCTTAAGGAGAGGAAAATTGTCACTTGTAAATGGGTCTTCAAGAAAAAGAAGGAAATGTCACCTTTATAGGGCATGAAGTATATAGCTCGAGTTGTTGCTAGAGGGTTCACACAAAGAGAAGGAATTAATGATAATGAGATTTTCTCGCAAGTAGATAGACATACTTCTATCAGAGTTATACTAGCTATGGTAAAACACCAGACTTTGGAACTTGAGCAACTAACTATGAAAACAACTTTTTTGCATGGAGAATTGGAAGAAGAGATTTATATGACCCAACCAGATGGGTTCCAATGTCGAGGTAAAGAAGATCATGTCTGCAAGTTGAAGAAGTCTTTGTATGGGCTAAAGCACTCTCCAAAACAGTGGTACAAATGATTCAACAACTATATTGTTGGACTTGGCTACAGTAGGAGTTTATATGATTGTTGTGTATATCACAACAAGGTTGATTATGGTTCGATGGTTTATTTTTTTTTTATATTGTAGATGATATGCTCATAGTTGAAAAATCCAAGTTTGATGTTCAGAAACTTAAGATCCTTCTCATTGTTGAGTTTGATATGAAGGATTTGGGTGCTACTTAGAAAATTGGGTATGGAGATTTATAAGGACAAAGATAAAAATAAGCTCTTCATGTTACAGAAAAGCTACATAAAATATTATCCAAGTTTGGTATGTCATCTACTAAGCATATTGATATTTTCAGTGCTACAAATGCTCGTCTGTCATCAGTGTTTCTTTAGCTGAGAAGGAGTATATGTCTCGAGTTCCTTACGCTAGTGCAGCGGGAATTTTGATGTATGTTATGGTTTGTACTAAGCCTGATCTTGCCCATGCTGTTAATGTTGTTAGCAGGTTCATGGGTTAACTTGGAAAAGAGTATTGACAAGCTGTTAAGAGAATTTTTTGTTACCTTAGAGGTATATCTGATATTGGTCTAGTTTATAAGAAATGTTTGGTGGCTAGTTATTCTGATTTTGATTATGCTGAAGATGTTGATAGAATGAGGTCTATGACTAGATATGTGTTTACTCTAGGTGGTTCTGTTGTTAGTTGGAAGGCAACCTTACAGCCTACAGTTACTTTACTATTGGAAAAGGATACATGGCCTTGACAGAAGTTGCTAAAAAGAGAATATGGCTGAGAGGGCTAGTTGGTGACCTTGGTTTGCATCATGATCAAACTATTGTATGTTGTGACAGTTTGAGTTCAATATGTCTAGCCAAGGATCAAGTTCATCATGAGAGAATAAGTACATCGATGTGAGATATCATGTTTTGAGAAGTCAGCAGAGAGTTAAAGTGATGTAAGTTGGTACGGCTGATAACCCAACTGATATGTTCACAAAATCAGTTTCACATGGCAAGTTCCAACTTTGTTTGGACTTGTCAAATGTTTTGAATTGTTAGTGGTCTCTTATAGGACACTTCAGGCATAAAGGAGAAGTCTGTGTATGTTTTGGAATTTTGTTGCATTTGGTACTTCTATTATTTAGGAGAGAATTCAAGTCAAGGTGGAGATTTGTTGGAATGCCTTGAATTAATTATGTGGAGCTATGAACGACCTAGTACGGGAGTCTCTAACCTAGTGTGCCATATTGTATTATGAAACATTCTCTCTACTAATATTTGTTCTCCCTCTGCCTGTGGACGTAGCTAACACACTATTAGTTAATTGTTGATTTCATAACAATATATTTGACCTCTCTTTAAAACACACTTTGAAATAAAACAATTGACAAACTTAATATCACAAATGCGCTTCTCTAAAAGTTTATTTGAGATCCCCAAATAATCTTACTTAGAGCTTCCCCTATGAATTTGTTAGGATTTATGCCCTAAATTTGTGGTTTGTATAAAAAAATTCTTTATTAATAAAGAGTTTTTTCAAATACAATAAAAATCACAAAATTTTTACACAAACGGCAAAATATCACCAATTTTGCTGGTGTGTGTAAATGTTTTACTAATTTTTATATTTTTGACAATTTTCCTATTAATAAGTATTATTTATTTAATTTTATGACTTGTGTAACTCAATTTAATAAACTAAGATCCAAAAATATCATATGTAATTTGAACAATATGTAAAGACATACAAGTGAACCATGTTCAAGTGATATTCTAAAAGGTCTATAGTATCTAGATAAGATTGGGTATCTTATCTTGATAATCCTAGAATACGCCCCACTTTGTAACAAAGTTACAAATGATTTTATCCAAATCGTTCATGTAAAGACATGTGAGTAGCGGTATCCTATTCAAATAGTTTGTATAAGATCTAACCACGAAACATAAAATTTCTCTTTGGTAACACCATAACTGAAGAAATTAATATTTTAAAATGATAACCATATGTAACGCGATCCCATATGTAACGCGATCTCACTGGTCCGAGAGGGATTTAGTTTATGGTTGGACCATAAACAGGTTGTTCGTTAAATTTTCAGTGTTACTTAAGGAGAAAAAGATAACTACAAGTGTAAAACATTAATTTGACTCAAATGTAATTATGAACACATAAAACATTCTACAGTGCAAAGAGTGCATCCGTGGGTCTTTAGTGGAGTGACCACAGTTAATGAATGTTGATTAGTGTAATTAAAGAGTTTAATTAATTAATCTCATATCATTTGAGCTTTTAATATATAGGTCTATTAAATCCTCTAAATAGCTTACGCACATGATAAAATAAGGATCAAAAGTGTGGGAAGAACTTCAATTGTTCAAATTATATAAAGAAAATTTACATTAACTGTATATGAATAGATTATAATACAAAATTAATTTTTGAATAAGATCCAAAAATAACCTACTTGAAATAGAATAATATTCGGATAATATGGATGAGTTTCATATTATTAAAAATGATGAGTTAAAACTAATATGAATAGGATTCACATTAAAACTATAGTTTATGAGAGATGCAAATGAATATGATTCAAATGCATATTCATTTAAATATATGGTATTGAAATCATAATTATTTTAAATTGATTAGTTATATTAATTAGTTTAATTAATTATCATTTATTTAAAATTAAATTAATTTTAATTTTAATTAAATGAAAAACTCTCATCTTTCTCCTCCCTCCCCATATATGTAGAGAGTCTAATTTGGAAAAGAAAAGGCCCATTACGCATTATTACTCTCTAAGAAAGGAATAGATTTAGGGGCGACAAGATAAATAGCAATTTTCTAATTATTGTTTGAAAAAATGTCAAAAATAAAACTTAATTATGTAAACAGCAAAATGGAAAAAATAAAAAAAGACGAAATTTAAAAAATGGCAACTCTACCCCTAACTATTGTAAAACCCCATTAAACACAATCCTACCAAATACACTATAAATAAAAAATATTAAATTACACTACAAACATCAAATCACATTAATCATGATAGTTATTTCCAAAACCTCTCTCCAACCTTTCAAATCTTCATCACGCTTCTCTGTGCTGATTCAAATATGGTAAGATAGCTTATACAAACTTTCATCTCTTCATCTCCTAAAGCGGTATACCTCTTCTTCATCTCATCCAACTTCGTGCATCATCATCTTCGTTGAAAATTTATAAGGTAAATGCTGCATTTGTGCCTCATACTTCGTCGCTCCGACTGCCAACTGAAAGCAGTCGTCGTGATCTCCTGAAAAGAGGCTCTACCTCTTCATTTAGCCATTGTCGTCCGTTCGCGACTAAGCTTCAACCATTCGTCTTTCAACAGCTCGCTTTACCTGAAGATCAATCGTATTCATCCCGATTTAACAAAAGGTTCAAACTCTACTCTCTAGAAAGTACTATATTTAAGGTACCCAACACAAAAGCAAAAAAATTATTTCTCCAAAGCAATGCACCCAGGTTTTACCATTTTTTGATTTAGAGATATTCTAGGAAGAAGATACCAAATAGAATTAATAATAGGAAAATAATTTAAAACGAAACCATATCTGGATTAGTTAGAAAAACATGGTGAATAAATAAAACCTAGAATTTCCTAAATTTTAGGCTTCTTCAACAACCCTAAATATAAGATCTTTAGCCACGTTTTTATTTCTGAATAAATATAGATAAGACCTAAAGATATGACAAAAAAGATAAGAGAAGGAAGAGCAAGAGTTAGTGAATGATTGAAAGCTGCTGGAGTAAGTGGGGGAAAAAAGAACGCGAACAGAAATCCAACAAATATTGAAATCAAAGACGAGGTATACCTATCTAAATTATAAATTGTACACTTCTGTAAACAAAAAACTAACAACATCCTCACAATAGAAGAAGGAAGAAATAATGGTTGAAATTGCAGTAGCAACCAGTGCTGCAATTACAATGAAAAAATAAAAGAAAGAGCCCAGTGATCAACCAAAAAAACTTAGAATGAAAAGCTTGGTAATACATACTTGACCTTGCTAAACTTGATGATTATTTACTGTCATGTAAATAATGTATTCAATACACTACCTATATTTGCAGGTTATGAAAAAGTGATAGAAGATAAACAAGGAAGTAAAGGAAGAAGAAGATAAAGAAGCAAAACAACAGTATAAGATTTGATGTCTTATACCCGTATTATTGTAACAATTTCTAAAATACATTGTATTTGATAATAAGTAACTGTGAACATGTAACTAAAAGGAATGGTACACATCCACAGAAATTTGCGACAGAGGAAACTAATATTGAAGAAGATGAAGTAAGGGATCATGACTATAAAGAAATAGAAGATAAGGAAGTATCAACATCAAACACAGACAAAGAAGAATTCTCGTTAGATGAAGAGTCATCAAATAGTGAGAAACGAAAGACGAAAAGAGGTCTGAAAGGAAAAAAGGTGACATTTTCAATTTAAAATAACAAAATGTGTGTATATTATAAAGGTCTACCTACTAACGTAAATTTAATACTTATAGGTATCAAGACGGACTGATAATAAAAATGAAAGGAATACAAGAAAGAATAAAGGAAAAAGTCCAAAAGTAGACGAGACAAAAGAGGTTAGATTATTACAATATATAGTATTTGGATATCATGACACTGTTTCAGTATGAACAATAAAATACAAAGTATAATTGTTCTATGATCTTCCTGTTATGTAATTTACATTCATGTGTTCTATGATTTGTATAATTGTAAGTGTCTCTATGACTTTCACTTGTATTTGTGAATCTTTAATATTTGAACTGTAACTAAACTCTTGCTTTTTGTTTTAATAGTATACAATTATATTACTTCACCTGACTGCTTTTGGTTTTCACACACACTGTATATGGATTACATACTTTGAAACCTACATTAAAATTGAACCTTCCTGACATTTGTGATATGTAATTGCTTATGCTTGTCTGCAGTTATACTATGTATTTGCTATTGTTTTGTGTTCTCATACAATATACACTGATACAATATGTATTTACTTGTGTTTGTATTCTAATATAGTACATATTGTTATACTTTGTTAGGTCTGTCTGTGTCTAATGTCCTCGTCCAGAAGAAATGAACCACTCAAAGTCAATTTGCAGATACGTAGTGGTGTGATAGAGAAAATAAAAGAAAATCTAGGAGAATAGGTAACTGAAAGATTTAGGAAAGGAATATTCGACCAATTCTTGGACTTTTCGATACTAAACCAATCATCCCAACTCATGTTGCATCTTATCCAAAGGTTGTGCCAACCGAAACCTGTAATCCAACTAAACATTCTTATAGGTGGTAGAGTCCTAAAATTTGGATTACATGAGTTTGCACTAATCACATGACTCAACTGTGGAGAGATCTCAACCCTAGGAAAAAAAAGAAAATAAAAGGAGAGGGTATTCTGAAAAAAAAAGTATTTTAAAAGCCCGAAATTTGTTAATAGACAATACCTAAATGTTATATTCAATGTTAGCACAACGGAATGGATGATGATCTAATTAAACTGGCCAAGTTATACTTTCTTGAAAATTTTTTGATACCAAAACAAGAGGATTTACATCTTCACTGCAACCATATACTTATGGCCGATGATGATGAGCTATTCGATAGTTATCCTTGGGAGCGGGTTTCATTTGAACTCCTAGTAGAATACATTAACCGAGCAGTGTCTAACAAGGGGCAGACAGGGATATCCTTAGGAGGATTTGTATTTTCCCTACTGGCTTGGGAATATGAGGTTATTCCTACTCTCAGCTCTCCCCCAAATTTCTTTGCACGAAAGGTATCAAATAAGATGCAATGAATCATCAATTGGGCTGCACACACACAACCCAAATGGATCTACCTTAAGACAAAGGTCTTTGATTCAATAGAGGTATGAAGAGATTTACGTCCATACCTACCTATTCTATTAATTTTGAAATTTTATATCATACAATGTTCTGAAATATTGTAACAACTTAAGATATGTCCCCTATTAGCTTCAGATGAGGAAAAAAATGCCATACTTTGAGTCATTCATTGATGATGGGAAACACATATAAAAAGAGGTTGAAAAAGAATCGACCTGCTGAAATGGTTGTGCTATTCTCAATGAATAAAAGCATGCTCTCCACCTCCCAATTTGATGGACTAATGAAAGTATTAGAGAGAATAGAAATTTGTAAACAGCCAACATATAAGAAAATGAAGCAAATTTTAGAATACATCAAGACTGTTGAAGAAGGCATGAATCAGAAGATAAAAAACATGACCATAACTACAAAGACCATGATGGAAACAATGTCAACCAAATAGGCAGGTGCTTCTTCAAGTACCCCATATATGGTATGTATCGAACCTATTTTGTTTAAGTATCTATAAATAATGTGTAGTTAACAGTTGTTTTGTAAACAACATGCAAGAGATTTTGAACAAAAATTAGACGATTTAGAAAAAGAACAGGAAGAAAAAAAGAAGAAAAAGAAGAAGATGTTGAAACTGATGTTCAGCCAGTGGTTCACAAAAGAGACAACGATGAAAACGAACCAGGAAATGACAACCAAAACATGAATAAGAGAATGAATGACAGAGAAAAAAATAGAGAAAAGGATAAACAAGATACAAGTGCATTAATGGAAAAACAAGGTGAAACAAGCACCTGCCAGGTAATTAATACAAATCATAATTATGCGAATTTATTAAGTATAAAATACATTATTTTAACTTGTTAGCTTAGTTGTCATATGAAGCTGAAGATACAGATGAAGCAATCAATAAAGTCATACTGTCAATTGACGAAGACAAAATATACAAAAGCTTGGGGAAGTAAAAAAAACAAATATTGGAGAAAATGATATGTTACTATATTCAATTATATTTATTTGAATTGTTTATATAGTGAGTAGTTATATAATGAGTAATTTACAAACACTTACTGCACCCTTACAGACAATTGGTCCAACCAATACAACTATGATGGTTATGGACAAAATCAGACCATCCTGGTCCACGACCAAACAAGTACTCAACAAACTCCATGTATTAAATTATTATCTTATTATGATGCTTGAAACCATAAGATTCCTAACACATTAATATTGTCTTTATTATACATAACAAGTAAATAGAAAATTGAAAATAACTGATAGATTGTCGAACATCAATGAGAACAATCCTGCTACAAAGTCATCTTAAAACATGTAAGAAACAATCCTACTTGCAATTTGTCAATACTCTCACTAATTCATTGATGCAACTAATGATTGTTTCCATTACATTTTTAGCTGAACACAACTAAATCTGAACTTGTGGAAATGTCCATTGAAAGTGAAGTACAACAGGCAAGAGCAAATGTGATAAGGTCAAACTCAAAACGAATGTCAATGCGCAATCTGTAACACAAGGAATATGGATAGATGCAGCAAAGGAGATAGTAAGAACTCCGAAAGGAACTTATGAAAATTCCCCTCCAGATTTCCCCTCTTTTAATATGCATCTAAGCCAAGTCTAGACTGATTGTAAATAACTACAACGTTTAATAGTTTCTTCATGAAGTCCTAGATGCTTAGACTGTTTGAATCCTTCGTTTAGTTTTCTAGAAACCCATTGACCTACTGAGGTTATTGACTTACTGATAATGTTATTTTCAGACATATGAAGTTTTTTATAAATTAGATTTCACAACAAATACTTCTACAAAAATTTGGGAGCTTGTCAATATTGATATGTTGTATCACAATTCATATACAAAGTATTTCCTTCACAACTTCAATTACCTAGTTGTTAACTTCCAAAATTAACAGGATTAAGAACAAGTTGATATAAAGCTTGATAGAATAAAAGTGTGTTTCTGGATATTTACACATATATGAAGTTATTGACCAATTTGCTTTCGTAACACAGAATCTTCCAATCAATTCAAAGTTTTACAATATTCATTTGCTGCAGTACACTTCATATACATAGTATTTGGTCGTTATCTTCAACAATCAACGGACTCATGAAGAAGTTGATATGTAGTTTCATGCAACAAATGTTTGTTTTATAAAGATTGATGTATTGTACCAACTTTTTCATATACAAAGTGTTTCCCTCAAACATTCATTAAATAATTCGTCACTCCGACAATCAACATAATCATGATCAAGTTTATATAAAATAGGATACAGTAGTTGTAGTTTATAAAAATATAATTCATCCAGTATTGATACCCCTATCTGTCTATGAATTAACCATGGACTTTAACAATATATGTGCAAGAACATATAAAGCTTGTAATAGATGATAGTAATTAGTGATAAACAATTCCACATATTATTTGCTTTTATGAAGTACATTATAATTCCATTGAAGCGAGTGCAATTTCATAATAAATTACCTGTTGAACTCGACCAATAAATTTATTACTTGTCATTACATGTGACCGAATACAGTGTACTTAATCATAAAACATAATAACTCAACGACTTAAAGGTTCCTTGCAAGACCTACAATTGTGCCCCAACCTACCACACCTACTACAACGAACAATTGATTTTTTTCTAAATAAGAAGTAATTATTTTTTTCTTAGGCCTCTCAGCAGGACGTTTGACTTGAGAAGGAAGAACTTGATCTTCAAAAACGGTGTTCATACTTGTAAATTGTTCTACATTGCCAACAGGACGTGTTTCCTTTCTATATAGTTGAGCCAAATTGGAAACATGGTAGAATTGATGTGTATACATATGAACATCAAGCCTCCTGAACATAATGCAATACAAACATGTGCGTATAGAATCAAATCAAGGTCCCAACGTCGACAAGAGCAACTCCAGTCTAGATTGTTCACAAGGAACTGTTGTGTCTCGTGATGAACTTCAAACTCGTGCTGATTTACGGGGTAAATCTAGCAATAGGTATGGAAAAAATATTAATTGCTAAAATATCATTATAAGAATAAAAAATACAACTTCTCAACACAAAAATAATCACTTACATTCATTGCACGACTATCTTTCAATGCTTCTCTGATAATACCCTCTACATATGTGGAGAGTTGTGTACGCTAGAAACTCCAATAAGTACGACGTTCATAAAACTATTTTTGAACCAAACTCCTAATCGATTCAAGTAAATCAATGACAGGTAATTCACGGACTTCTTTCAACCATGAATTCAAGTTTTCTGATATGTTGGTTGTCATTAATGAATATCTTTTCCTTTCCAAAAATGTCATAGCCCACCTCTATTTCCAAAGACACTATAATTCATGTCTAATCCTTGGAGAAATGTCATCCAGCTTCCTCACGTGATACTCATACTCTATAACAGTATATTATGCTCTAGCACAACTATGAAAAGACTAATCAATCGGGCTTGACTTGTGATTCTTCTTTAGATTTTTTAACAAATGAAATGCACATAACCCATGCTCAGCTGAATGATACATCGAGCTAAATCCACTAGTTATACTTTTGTGAGCATCTGATACAATAACAAGCTCATTTGGTTCCCCAAATGCAACCTTTAGGTTACGAAAAAACCAAGACCAAGATGCATCATTCTCTAAGTCAACAACAACAAGTGCCAAAGGGACAGTCTTTAAATCACCATCAAGTGTGCATGCAGTCAATAGAGTACCCAAGTATTTATTCTTCATAGACACACCGTCAATTGATATTATAGGTAAACAATAAGTCCAAGCATCTAAAGAAGCAGTAAGGGCCACAAAATAATACTTAAACCTCCCTTCTTTGTCAGCTTCTTCCGATGTATATGCTCCTGCAATAGATATAGTGAACTGTAAATATCTTGGCATTCCAACATTTGCCAATAACACAATACATTGTATTTAACTATACAATATTGCGTTACTCCATATTCAAAAAATTAAATACCTGAATTTTTCACAATAAGCGCACGTGATAATGATGACATAAGAGCATACGATGACTCAGGAGTACCACATATAAAATTCATTGCAATTTCACGACCTCTCCAAGCCTTGTCATAACTTACATTTACACCGTGATGACTTTTCATATAGGTATGACATCACGTGAACGAAATGGGAGTTTTGATGGGATAAAAACCCATCGCAGCAGAAGAAATACAGAATCATTCTCAATTTTAATTTGGAAAAATGAAATATCATACATTGAAAAAAAAATACAGAAACTATTTACTGAATTAAATAGTCTAAGCATGCTTTTTAGATACAAAATGACAGAGAAAAAATCAACTTACTTTTGGAGGAATAGTAGAGAGATTTTTTTTTCTTTTCTTTTTTGTAGACTTTCTGCCAATTGTAGGTTTTTCAGAAAACACACACTAACGCAGAACCGTTCTTCTACTCCCCTTCTTCAGGATGAAGAAGGGGAGATTAGAGAGATATTTGGGAAAACGTGGGATGATCCCACGTTCCCAAAAAAAAAAACACCCAGAAGGGAGTTATTTAATTTTAATTAAATTAAAGTTAAAGTTAAATTAATATTAATTAACAAATTAATTAATTAAACTAAATTAAAAGTAATTAAATCATATTTAATTAATATTTCATTTAAATCATATTTAAATCATATAACCTATAGTTTTAATTAGTTTAATTAAATCTAATTAAACTAAACTATTAATTAATTCTCTAATTAATGAATTTCTAAATTAAATATCTTATATTTAATTAAACCATATTTGAATCATATTCAAATATTAAATCCTCTCATAACCT